>KZ825976.1:0-83703 GCA_003184645.1 Aspergillus ellipticus CBS 707.79
TTCAATGGTATGCTCCAATATGCTAGAATATTATAAATATAGCCAGACACAGACTTCTGACCATTCTCTGATGGCAAAATGTACCCCAAACCAAAAAAAAAAAAAAAAAAAAAAAAAAAAAAAAAAAAACAACCCTCAGGAATCAAACTCCGGATTAACCCACCCCGGCACACCCGCCCTCGCCCTCCACCTCCCCCCAAACACATGCAACGAGACAAACACCCCTGTCCCAGCGATAAGCACAATTAGGGCTTGTGTGGTGAAGGTCCAGGTCCAGCCTACGGCTGCCTGCCATTGAGATATGAAGAACTGATATATATTAGCCTGGAAGCTTTCAATGCTAGGTTGAGGTGAGATGGAATTAAGGGGGGGGTATGTACCGGATTAGCAAAGGCGCTCAGATTCAAGAACACGGCGTAGAAGATCACCACGCTGGTGGATTGCAGTGGGTAGGCGTCGATGATGTAGCTGCTCGTGACGGTGTTGCCGATTTGGATGCCGGCGGAGACTGTTCATATAGGATCATGTGTTAGGATGCGGTTTAGTAGAACTGGGTGGGGTTTGGGACGGTATATTATGAGGCAAGGGAAGGGGAGGGGGGATATTTACACAGAAAAAAGGCTACTTGTCCGACGATCCAATGATATCCGTTTTCGACACTCACGCCCCAGAGTATCAATCCCACTGCACCCATACAGGAGTCTTATTAGCATCTAGAAACCCTGGGGTAATTCGGTAACGAGATGGAGTCTCACCAGCAGTAATAACCAAAGCCGGATACCCCAACCACAGCCTCATCTCCGGCACCCTAACACCCCCGTTCTTTTTGGCCAACCTCTCTACGATAGTATCACTCAACTTCCCCGAACAGCACACTTCAGCGACCAATGTCCCTATCAGCAGCCCCAGGAATAGTAACCCCTGGATCAGCGGCGAATACTTTGCGTATGCGGACGGAACCATGGTGATAACCGATAATACCCACCAGTACCATGTGAAGGAGTAGCCGAGGACGGCGATGGGGATGACGGAGTACCTGAATGTGCGGATGAAGCGGGTGAGGGAGAAGTGGAGTGGCGGGTGGGGGAGGCCAGGGACGGGGCGAAGGTTGATAAAGGGGAGGGAGGTGGTTCGGGGGATTTCGCTGTCGAGGTCTAGAGTGGGTTGAGAGGGCGGCTTTTCGGGGGTGGAGGGGGTTGAGGAGATGTCTTTTTCGTCGCTGGAGGAGATCGATGTAGATGCTGGCATGGGCATCTGTTGCAGCATCAAGGTGCGGGGGTAGAGGGTCTCAGGCATGAGGAACACCTCGAGGAGGAGAAGAATGGCGAAGAGAATCGCGTTGAACCAGTTGATCCAGGCCGCGCTGACGAGGTCGAGAAAGCCACCGACTTTGGGGCTGTGGTTAGTAGGAACGTTTGAGATGGGGGCAGCAGGGGAGACGTACAGGTAGGGCCGAGGAGGAGGCCTGAGTCGATGGCTAGGACCCAGAGGCCAAGTTTCTGGCCGCGTTCAAAGTCAAAAAAGAGGTCGGTGACTGGTTTGTTAGCGTGTTTGTGCTTTTGGGATTGGAAATGAGGTGCGTTTCTGTATGAGACATACCGATTGCCATGCCCACCGTTGAAGCTGGACTCACGCCAAAGCCCTGGAAAAATCGAGCGGCCATGTACCCGCTGTAGGTCCGGGCCACGGCAGCCCCGATGGTCGATACCAGGGCGATGACCGTGCCCACGATGAACACGATGCGACGGCCATAGATGTCAGCTAATGAGGACCAGATGAGAGGCCCGACGGAGAGACCCAGGGCCGGGATGGCGACGGTCCAGTTGACCTGCGAGTAGTTGATGTCGTACTGAGTCTGGATCTCGGTAAACGAGGGTACAGTTGTTGTGGTGATGTAGGTGAACAGAAAGTACCTGGTTGGGTTAACGACTGGACCACTGACAGCGAGATGGGGACACACATGAGCATGACAATTCCTAGGATGGTATGCTTCTGCAGGCTGGACCAGTTGAGTGGATCCAACGGGTCGGTGGTGGGTGTCGGATGGACATGCATGCCATGGCGCTCGATGGGCAGGTCAGCAAAATGCGCAGAGTCCTTTTCGTGGATGATCGGGGGCGGGGTGGGTTTCGGGGGAATCGGAGGCATTTTGCGGCTGAGATGGATGCCTTTGAGAGTCTTGACGTTCAACAACCACCATGCTGACCTCCATTGCAGAGCCCATGTATCTTATGGCGATATGATATAAAGATGAAGTTACATCGCCAGTGTAGGGTCGGACCAAAAGGGCTGGAACATCCGTTCTCCACCGAATCACACGGCGGGACGATATCTCTCTGGCTGACCGGAAGGATTCAGACTAACGCGCTTAACGGCCTCGCTATAGAGGGGTGCATCCCTGCACTGCAGCAGATCCGAGATGTCAACCTCTCCGCCGCGTGCGCTCATTCGACGAGATAGTTGGCAGGACTGGAGGCTGATAAGATGCATAATACTAACATGTATTGCATGTTGCTTATTTCGGTCCGTTATGGGCACACATACGTGGTCGAATGGCATCGCCAAGATAGATTAGGGCCCAGAGGCATCTCCATCGGGTTAATGCTTTCCCTCGTTAGATCGATCCTGCCAGAAAAGTGGCAATTTGCTTTTTATGTCTATATTTCACTTCTTTTGCCGCAGTGATGCAAAATGATCTATACTTGGTCTGTGCATTTTATGTTAGTACCTGTGAGTAGTTGACTTGCTTCAGACTCACCCATATCCAAACAATTGTGGTGGGCACTTTAGACGGTCTAGTGCCAATGGCGTAATGTACTACGCCATTATCACAAGGAGGATACACTATTATCGCGAAGTGGATAGCCAGATAGTCCCGGACAATCAACTTCTGCTCTGGAGTCTCTCCGATCTACTACTGCATTGGGCACCAATACCTGAAACGACGTCAAACATCCACCTCTATCGACTCTCTTCCAGACTCGAGATGATACGCAACAGATCGAGAATATGCCTCAATCCGATATCGCCATCAAACATCCGAGGCCATGATCTGGACTGTCACACCCAAACCTACCATCCCTCACGTCTTCCCGAATAGGTGAATAGCCAGAGAGCCACCGTCTTTGTTAGTTCCACAATGGGTCTGATAAGCCTAGCGTGTGACATACAGCTCGAGACGGTGTGGAATGCTTCGGATCTCTTCGGATTTTGACGGGCCATCGTGGTGGGGGATCATTTGGCTTGTCTGGCTGGTTGGTGCACTGATCGAGGTAAGGAGGATGGTGTCTGTAGATGATTAGTTGGAAATGGAGCCAGGAGATTGTTATACAACCCAGGCCCCATTATTTCTTGAATCAGACATCATTGAGTTGACTTCTACATACCTGCCACTGTTGCAACATGTACGACCCTCCAGACTACAGCAGTAGCACCTCTACCGAGGATGCGCCTACTGAGCAGACCTCACTGTTGTCCAAGGGAACTGATAGCGAGAATGAGAAGGTGTCCGAGTTTGTTCGGCTCCTGAAGGACTCCGTTCCAGTCATTCTGGCATACACGCTGCAAAATAGCCTGCAGACCACCTCTGTTCTGATCGTGGGCCGCTCCTCACCCGAAAACCTGGCCACGACCGCCTTTTCGCTCATGTTTGCCATGATAACGGCGTGGATGATTGCCTTGGGTGGGACGACTGCGCTGGACACACTGGCGTCGTCGACCTTTACGGGCAGCGCCAATAAGCACGACCTGGGAATCTTGCTGCAGCGAGGATTCTTCGTTCTCGGACTGTTCTACATCCCTGTTGCAATCCTGTGGGCCTTCTCCGAGCCCGTGTTCCTCCTGCTGGGCCAGGATCCCCAGCTCTCGAGGGACAGTGCGCGGTTTCTGACATGTCTGATCCCGGGTGGGTTGGGGTACCTCTACTTCGAGGTGATGAAAAAGTATCTGCAGGCGCAGGGTAAGCTAGTATTCTTATCAGCTTGGTTGAGGTGTCCACCTTGCTAATAATTGGTGTAGGCATTATGCGTCCGGGGACATATGTCTTGCTGATAACGGCACCATTCAATGCGCTACTCAATTACCTCTTCTGTTACCCACTTCACATGGGGCTACTGGGTGCGCCTGTTGCTACGGGCATTTCCTACTGGCTGTCTTTCGTGCTGCTTGTCCTCTATGCCCGCTTTGTGGCTGGCTCCGAATGCTGGGGTGGTTGGTCGCGTGAGTCGTTCCAGAACCTTGGAACTTTTGCCCGCCTGGCCTTTCTGGGTGTGGTGCACATAGGCTCGGAGTGGTGGGCGTTCGAGATTGTGGCTCTCGCTGCCGGCAGGCTGGGAACCATCCCGCTGGCCGCACAGAGCGTCATCATGACCGCAGACCAGGTTCTCAACACCATCCCCTTTGGTGTAGGTGTCGCCACGTCGGCGCGCGTGGGGAACCTCCTAGGAGCTCGGGATGCGTCCGGTGCTTCGAGAGCAGCTAATACGGCCGCCTGGCTGAGCATGGTGCTGGGAGGGGCCGTGTTGGCCGTGCTGATGGGGACTCGGCACGAATTCGCAAAGATATTCAATTCCGATGAGCGAGTAGTCCAGCTCACGGCGGAGGTACTGCCATGGGTAGCGCTGTTCCAGATTGCAGATGGACTGAACGGGAGCTGCGGTGGGAGTCTTCGGGGAATGGGACGGCAGCATGTGGGTGCGCTGGTCAACCTAGTTAGCTACTACTGCGGCGCGCTGCCTCTGGGAATCTGGATGGCGTTCCATGGCTGGGGCCTGAAGGGCCTGTGGGTGGGACAGTGTATTGCCCTCTATCTAGTGGGGGCGCTGGAGTGGACGATTGTGGGTTGGAGTGACTGGGAAAAGGAAGTCGATAAGGCTTTTCTGCGGATGGACGTCCATGACCGATTGGAGGCCAGTGGTACTGTCGATGGTGCTACGACAGCTGTGTGATAAATTAGATGAGCAGTAAATAATGTGTCAAGGCAAGATTCTTGCTGAAACAAGGCCTAGTCTTCACCTAGTCGCTGCATTGGGAAGGTGGTGGGGATTGTAAACTATTAGTGTGGGGTATCCCGAAACTGTCAGTGCTCTTCGTTGCCCCAGATGAGATGATATCAGACCCTTTAGTTGCCGGGATGTGTCGTCGGGACTTGCATGGTGGTTCTCAAGCTGGTCGCCCTGGACTCCTGGAGGCGCGATCGTCGCTGATAAGCTCGGCCGCCTTGACATCGCCGGCACGATAGGCAATAGGTGACAGGTTGATAAGCGGTGGATCAATTCATGCATGCATATCTTCACTGGACCCCCACCGGTGGGCTTCTCTGCCGGCCTTCCTATTTTGTCCATGAGGCATCAGTATATGCTTCATGGCTTCCTGACGGGCCCAACATCCAACGTCGGCATGCCATGTCGCTACCCCCCTTTCACCCTTCAATGGAAGCAGACAGTGGCACGTCTGTCAATGACGTCGTAAAATGCACACTCGCATGGTCAGCCTGATATAGAAGGTCGCGGGAGAAGTTGGTTATACCGCAACCTTATCCTATCAGCGGAGCAGCCCGGTACTTTCGATATCCCTGAAGTGATACATGCAGTAATTGAATTAACCACAATGCAGGTCTGGCATCGATGATATGTGATGAGCGCAGCTGGGACCCCTCAAAGTCTGTGGAACCAACCTGAGCATTGCCAGAGCAAAATGCGATGCATGGGACCCGACCGGTTGATGCGGGAGTTTGGGGAGGTGGAGGGGGGGAGGTACATAACCGACCCCTTCTGCACTGGTTAGACCAAAGTAACCAGGTTCAATTGACTCCTATTCATTGAATCTTCCGTCGAGGATACGACTAACATGCTTCTCGCATCTGTCTTCCTGCTCGCTCTCTCCACGGTGGCCTCTGCCCATGGCGGCCATGATCAGACTCCCTTGGCAGGTCCACACCAGGGACTGTGGTATAACACTCTCCCCGGAGATGGAGGTACTCAGGTAAGGGGTTATCGTAATTTGTGGTTAGGGATAGACTCATGAACAGGCCGACTCTGTCTTTTCGGGCATTTCCACCTTTGGTCGTCTTCCGTACTTCCCCTGCCTGTCCAGCGACGCCGAGAAATACGACATTGCATTCCTAGGCACGTTGTCTCCCTTTTCGCCCTGCACTGCTGCCAATACTAACCTGACTAGGTGCCCCTTTTGACACAGGAACGTCCTACCGTCCCGGTGCCAGATTTGGACCCAGCGGAATCCGGCAAGGCTCTCGCCGTCTCAACCTCTAGTACGTCTCTTTCCCAAGGCTCGTCACAAAGGCTCACAAGGGTTCTAGTGGTGGTTACAATGTGCCCCTACAGGCCAATCCCTTCGTCAGCGAGCTAAGAATTCTGGATTGTGGTGACATTCCGGTCACATCGTACGTTTCCACACCCGGTCAGGTGATATTGTACTGAGGCAAGCAGATATGATAATGGTTGGGCGATCCAGCAGATCGAAGAAGGCCACAACAGCATCTTGATGCGAAAGCCCTTTACCAATGCGGATGAATACGGCCTCTCCAAGGCTGGTAAGACCCTGCCTCGTGTCATCACGCTGGGTGGAGATCATACCATCACATTGCCCCTGCTGCGCAGCATTAACAAGGCCTATGGGCCCGTGACGGTGATACACTTTGACAGTCACCTGTAAGTTCTATACCGTCCTGGTCGGGTTAAATCATACTCACAGGATCAGGGACTCCTGGAGACCTAAGGTATTTGGCGGTTCACCCAGCCAGATTGCTGCGATCAACCACGGCACCTACTTCTATCACGCCGCGATGGAAGGGCTCCTGAAGAATGACACTAACATCCACGCCGGCATTCGCACCACGCTGTCCGGTCCGTCGGACTATGAGAACGATGGGTACTGCGGTTTCGAAATTGTGGAAGCAAGAGAGATCGATACGATCGGTGCGTAAAGACATCCACATCCGGACACAACTGACCAGACTGTCTGCCTAGGAGCCGACGGAATCATCAAGAATATTAGGGATCGAGTCGGTACGGAGAATCCCGTTTATCTCTCGATTGACATCGACACCCTGGATCCTGCGTGTAAGTTCAATGGCAACTCTGGTATGCTCTGCTAATGGTGATATGCAGACGCTCCAGCCACAGGAACGCCCGAGACGGGCGGCTGGTCGACCCGTGAGCTCCGCACCATCGTTCGGGGGCTAGATGGCCTGAACTTTATCGGTGCCGACATTGTGGAGGTTGCTCCAGCTTATGACACAAATGCAGAACTTTCGACCATGTATGATCGATGCTCTCGTTCTTTGATGTGAACTGACGATGTTGTAGGGCCGCTGCGGATGTCCTATATGAAGTTCTGACGATCATGGTGAAAAAGGGTCCTCTATCTGTTGACCGATCAGATGAATTGTAGGTGATGGAGGTATACTTAGGTTTGTGGGGCCTGAACATTGTATGTCGCATTGTTTAGCGACCAGTCATGCACCTGGTGGATAGCTGCGGCCCTTCGTATACGAACGAGATATATCGTGCCAAGCCCACCAGGAAGAGCCTTTCCAGAATGATAGTTTATAGCATCCAATCCATAAGTGACTCTGAGAGCGTTCTGATGACGAGTATACCGAAGAGGCATCATAAATCCCTCCGATCAAGTGTAACTGTACTCTGTAGCTGCAAGGACAACGTCCCTGTCAGAAACACCGACCATCTGTGACATCATTATTTACTATTAGAACCCCAAACCCGTCAGCTTATGATACCTATTAGATGAATATGACCTCCCCTCACATGCTCCGTTATCAACGATAGAGTTGTACTTTAGCCTTTTTCCACCATGGGATCGATCATCTAGATCTAGCAACTTTAATTACCCATGGTAGGGAATACAGATAATACTCGTCAGAGGACAACAGAGAAGATGAGACCGTAGAGATCCTGAATCCAGAAGATTGGTTGGCGTTTGCTAGATACAGATTGCCTGGTAGAGGAAGAAGCGAGGCGAAGAGGGAGAATAGAAGAAGGCCGTCACGAGCCAGGTGCAATCACATGACGTGCGAATTCGCAAGCCTTTAGCTGTTCAACAAACGCCAAGTATACCTGAAGCTTTTTATCATTATCGTCACAAATTTTGATTTTAAGACCCAGCTCCATATCCTATAAATCTCTAGATGAATGGTGTCGCAGCACTCAAGAATTCTTTTAGATCCTCAACCGAATCCGCTAGGTTGGGATGCGATGCACCCATGACTGGTTCTCAAAATCTGGACAAGATTAACTAACCTTCTGCGGTAAAAACAAGTCCGTCCATCAGAAGATTCCACCATATCCACCCGTAAGTAGGCAGATACATCACAAGCATCCCACCATCCCCAACATCACAACATCCCCCCCCCCCCCCCCCACACCCCACCCCCCCCCCCCCCCCCCCACATATTTTTAGAGCCCCCCTCTCAAACGGAGAATACTTCCCATCCAGTCAACTAACTACCCACTCCCTATCTCCCAGCAAAAGATAACATGCACAGCCTTACACGGAGCTTACCTTCCTACCTAGGTACACACCACTATGTAGTACTAGTACTCCTTGGATCTAGATCCTATCACCCAGCACCGATAGGGATAGCCCCCCTTGCATCCCCCAACGCCACTGACGAAACCCAGGACAATCCAGATCCAACTCCTAGATGCTCCAGACCATCGACCTACCTAGATGCCCCCAGATAAGATACATACGACGTATCCTATCGCACTGAGATCTATCTACGATCTACCCGCTAGTGAGTAGGTAGGTCGTTGGATGTCGTCACTCGTCACTATTAGGTGCTGATTGGTGAGATGTGGCGTGCAGGGCTAGGCTTTGTCCCGAGGGATCGGCGGGTGTTAGGTCCGGGGGTTATTGATCTGTGTTCTGGAGATGGGGTGAGGGATTTGGGGGATGAATCGTGTGAGGTGTCTATTGAATGGGACGGGGTTTGGTACGGGCTGGATGATCTGCCTAGGGATTTGCGGGTGAAGGGGACTGGGGTAACCTTGCTGTTGCTGTCAAACCTTGCTGGAACGCGAGGGGTGCTGTGTTTGTGAGCTGGGATGAGATGGGATGGGATGGGATGAGTGGTGGTGGACGAACTGGTGAGGGTGTGGGGTCGGGGTTCTGCAGGGATATCTCGACCTGTATTCCCTGCCTATATATAGGTGATAGGATGTGACAATGGGAAGAAGGGAACAGAGTGGGAATCATGCACCATGCAGGAACAGCGTCCAGAGTCCAGACATGGGGAGTGGATGGCTGGGTTCCTTGTCCAGTCCCGGCGATCTAGACGGCCAGACGCAGGCGGACTGCCAATCATCCCCAAAGCATCGGATGGAGTAGGGATCTGAGTTCCGTGACAGTGACAGTCGGGTGGGATCCACCGGGATGATTGGGATTCTCGCTCTATTGCATTGTGCATGGCCCATTGCATTATGCAGTGGGTTTGGGGGGAATCGTGCACCTGATACCAAGGTGTTATATTTAGACTGTAGTACTGTGTAAGAAGATGTCTGTCTCTGACTGGAGTCTGACTGGAATATCTAGCGGCCACTGCTCACAATGATTAGTAACAGACCACACCTTTTTCCGTTTCGATGCATCTGAAAAAGCAACCGCACCGGTTCCTCTCTGCAAGACGATCATTGCCGGACTGGCGCGGCGTCGGGGCGGACGATCGGCCGCGGATTCAGGGGTACGGAACTCTAAGCTCCAGGCGGGCATCCCTACAGAGTACGTACTCTGCAGTCCCATACTACAGTCACAGTGGCTGGAGGATAGTAGTCAGATATCGAGGCCGGAGGACTGCATCGACTGTCTGCTGGCGAGGGGTCCACCGTGGTTATTTTAGAACCAGGAGTGCATGCTGGAGACACAAGCCATGGAGAAAAAGAATCATGGGTCGACGCCCGTGCTGCCGCCCCAACGGTCAGATGTGGGATGGGATAATTTATTTTCTTCTTTTACGGAGCATTTTCTGATTTTAGATTAAATGCTCCTGGATGTTGCTATTTATTGCCATATCCACCGCAATGGAAACAAGCATTGACACTCATCTATCTGCCGGGAGGGCTGGCTCTCTCTTCTCATCATTATTGATCATCTCCCGTTTGGGCAGGTTGATTGGTAATTGGGGCAATTGGGAACTCCCTAGGCAAGTCTGCCCTTCTCGCCACCATAAGGCTATGGGGTAAGCAGAAGGTGATAGATCAGGAGAAGGATCCCTGCGTGCAGCTCCACGTTCGAGTCGGGACGGGGGGGGGGGGACGGCTCACCAATGCAGCCGCGGTGCCTAAAATTGGGGATCCTCTGGCTTAATCTCGCAGGGAGATGTTGATAGGCAGGCGGTCGGGCGACTTACGTTGTCCGCCGACCGTGGGATGAGCAGCAGTTGCCGTCGAGATACGGAATACTATCTACTCCGTACTGTGTACTGTGCTCCGTATCGAGGAATCGGATGCCAATATGCCAATATGCCAATAACGCGATATGAATGGCCAGGGCAGCCTTCATATACCGCAGGTGAAGCTAAGGATCCAGCTGGTGCCCACCCGAGCCTCGTACAGCCAATGAACCACCACCCCTCCAGATGGGGTTCACTGTCGCACGCCCTCCATGGCACCACCCCGACCCGCCGTCCAGGAACGGACTGTAGTCTGTAACACCCCGAGGGTCAAGCTTCTCCAATCTCCATCCGGACTGACTGGAAGCCATGCCCATTGCCAACCGTGCAGCGACCAGTCCGGGCGGGGAGGGTTCGGGCGGTCGTCATTTCAGTCGAGGCTGGGCGGGGGGTTCCTGGATCCTGCGAGCTGAGCCCGTCTCCAGTAGTTTAATCTCGAGGTGCAACGTCTGACACTGGTGTGCGGGTGGGCAGGAGAAGGATGGCAGGTGGTGGAGTGGGGAGGGCGATGGCTTAAGGTTTCACATCCTGCATTCCGCATACGCTCGGCTTGGCCTTTTTTGGTATTTGTGCGTATAGCGGATGGTGTATCGCGGGATCGAGTCAGGTTTGCAGACCAGCGTCGATAAACACACCCGTGCGGTGTCCCGGCCGTAGAAAGTAGAAAGTAGAAACTACCTAGGTACACAGTAGAGCCTAGAGGGACCCCGTAGTTTGTCGAGGGCATCCTGAAACACCCCAAAATACTGACAACCACGCGACCGACGAATGGAGCTCAGTGGCCGGCCGGCAGTGGTTCCTGGATGGCCTCCCTCCGCCGCGAACCGTGGAACAGCCCGGCCGCCGTCCGGACACCCGCCAAAATCCATGAATGCATTTGTCTTAGATCTGGACACTCGAGAATGGGAGTTGCTGTACTCCGTACTTGGGCTGGCCTGCAGATTGGCATCAACCTGATCGCCCTCCTTGGCCCGGTCCAGTATACCCGGACAGCGACAGCTGGCGTAAGGACGGATGGAGGGGGTTCTGGGCCCCGGCCGGGCTGGGCGACGGGTGGGTATTTTCCCCTGGCGTCGTTACGCCGTACGGGACTGGCTTCCGTTAGTGCTGGGTAGGCACAGGGCCGGCCAGGTACCTGGTACACTGTATCTACCTACCTGTAGGTACAGTGTACAGTGTACAGGGGACGGACCACTCGACAGACAGAGGAAGAGGAAGCCATCCATTCATCCATGGACACGGTGGTGGTGGTGGTGGTGGTGGTCGGCAGTCCCCCCTTGAGGCCAGGAAGCCTCCGCTACTTACCCACCCGGAACCAAAAAAGCACGGTGAACCATACTGTCCAGGAACCAGGAACCATGCATGGGCAACCGGCGGCCGCTTTTCCACTTTCCAGGCCGTGACGGACAGAGGGAGGGGTGGCCCATTCACCGTGCCGTTGCTGGCCGGCCCTCCTTTTCCACCATCCACTTGACGGTCAGTCGCAGCCAGTCAGTTCAGTCGCTCCGTCGCTCCAGTCAGTCAGTTCCAATCAGTCCCACGCCCCATCCGGCTTCGCTTCAACCTTGATGCCACCAATGAACTTTCCGCCTCGCTCAGGAGTCTGGCTCTCTCCTCTCCTCGTTCTTGCTCTCTCGCCCGCCAGCTCGCTCCCTCCCAGCTCCTCCATCCCAGTCGGCCCCGCGACCTCGCTTCTGTCTTGGGTGTCGTCGTCTCTCGGAGTCTAGATATCGCCTGTCCTGCTGGTGTTGGTCACACTCCTTCCTTTCTTTCTATCCTTCCCTCCCCCACAGTGGTTGGTGCTGGTCGTGCTGCTCGCTGTTCGTCTCCCCGTCTCTCTCTCTCCCTGAGTCCTCTGTTGGTTCTTCCTTCCCTTTGTCTGGCTAGTTGTCGGGTGCTCACCTAGGCCTTTTAATTTTTCGTTGTCTCTCCTTTCCCTCCCGGTCCGTGTCTAATCCATCGCTGTCTCCCACCAGAAACCTCCACTTTATCGATTCTATTTTGTTAGAGACCCGTGAATGTCGCAGAGTGTCGCAGGCCGCCATCTCACACGACGCCCCCCCCCCATCATAAATAATAATCCTAATAATCCGATCCCACCTCGAAACACGGACGGCATACATTGCTGGTGTTCCTCTCCGTCACTGATGACTACCACCTCCGCCATCTGACCAATCATCCACCTGTGCTCACATACCACCGATCTCGCGGCCCAACCACTTTCTCGCACGGATCCTTATAAAGGGCCATGACCGGCTCGCCGCCTGGTTCTCCCGCCCCGGGTGCGTCCCAGCGCCCCATCAGTGCCATCATGCGCACTCCCCGAAGCACCAGTCGCTTGAGCATGAGCAGCAAACATGGCGGAGGAAGTCGGGCGTCAGATGAGGATGGCAAGACTGCGGTCAAAGTTGGTGCGTTGGTCCCGATGTGTTGGGGATGCGACCGCTGCCGCCGAGCTGGTCCTCATGCGAGATTGCGGATACCAGTCGGCTCGGCGCACCCTAACCCGACGTCTACATTCTGGCCTGGATGCTAATGAGTCTCTAGCCGTCCGCGTGCGCCCGCCGCTCAAGTCGACCGACCCCGGATACGAGTTGGTGCCACAGCGCTTCCAACGGTCCATGGTTCATGTCATGAACCCGACCAGTGTCGCCATCGACGTTCCTCAGGGCCGGAAGTTGTTTGTTTTCGATCGAGTGTTTCCCGAGACCGTCGACCAGGATGGCATCTGGGAATATCTTAGCGAAAGTGTCAACTCCTTCTTGCAGGGCTACAACGTGTCCATTCTGGCCTACGGTCAGTCCGGTGCGGGCAAGTCCTATACGATGGGCACATCGGGGCCCAGCGAACAACATGAAACTAAGTCCATGGGTGGGTGCTATCATCCGGCAGAAGCATGCGCGATCCGGCAGACAGAACTGACGAAAGCAGGAATTATCCCCCGTGCGGCCCAGCTGCTCTTCGACAAGTTGGAAGGACCGTCGAAATCCAACCGGAACAGCGGCACGGGTCTACGTACCCCCTCTCGATACTCATCCGGGTCCACCTCCAGTTTTGGGAAGGGAAGTGCCGATAAGAACTGGCAGTTGAAAGCCACCTACGTGGAAGTATGCACAGGGCCACCGCATTTTACGGCGAAAACCGGACATGCTGACTCTGACAGATCTACAACGAAACACTGCGCGATCTCCTTGTTCCCGACTCCACGCCTCAGAGTGACCGGGGCACCGTCACTATCCGCGAGGACACCAAAGGTCGCATTCTTCTCACCGGGTTACACCAGGTCAATATCAATTCGATTGAGGACTTGATGGGCGCCTTGAGCTTCGGTTCGTCCATCCGGCAGACCGATTCCACCGCGATCAACGCCAAGTCGTCCCGTTCCCACGCCGTATTTAGTCTGAACCTGGTGCAACGCAAAGCTTCCAACGGGGTCATGTCCCCCGCACCCAAGGATAAGCGGATGTCGGTCCCCGTGGAGATGATGTCTGGCGCCGATGCTTCCGTCATGATGGATAGCAAGCTGCATTTCGTCGATTTGGCGGGAAGTGAACGGTTGAAAAACACGGGAGCCTCTGGCGAACGGGCCCGGGAAGGTATTTCGATCAACGCCGGTCTGGCGGCCTTGGGCAAAGTCATTTCGCAGCTTTCGTCTCGCCAATCAGGATCCCACGTTTCCTATCGCGACTCGAAGCTCACTCGGCTGCTTCAAGATTCACTAGGTGGAAATGCCTACACGTACATGATCGCCTGTGTGACCCCCGCCGAGTTCCACCTTAGCGAAACCTTGAACACCGTCCAGTACGCCCAACGAGCGAGGGCGATCCAGAGTAAGCCTCGAATCCAACAGATCACTGACGAAAGCGATAAGCATGCCGTAATTGAACGACTGAAGGCGGAAGTCGCGTTCTTACGCCAGCAGCTCCGCAACGCGGAGGACAACGGACGACGAAGCGCGGCCCCCCCGGAGCGGACGGAGCGCCAGAACGAGCGTGAAATGGAGATCCAGAATCAGCTTCTCGACGTCCAAGAAAGCTATAATGCGCTCAGCCAACGCCATGCGAAGTTGATCTCCGACATCGCGAGGGATTCGGAACAAGGCGTCGAGACCGATCCGAATGACGTTGCCAGCCTGGTCGGCAAAAGCTCTGTCGAGAGACTCAAGCGCTCCCAGTCATTTGCGGAGTCCATCGAACAGGTGGTCCTCGAGTATGAGAAGACCATCCAGAGTCTGGAGTCGTCTCTCTCCAACACGCGGTCCTCGCTGTCCGTTACCGAAAGCACCTTGCTGGAGCGCGAGACCAAGTGTGCCTACGTGGAAACCGTCAACTCTCAACTGCAGGCGCGCATTCAGAAGCTCATCGATAGAGAGAGCAGCACAGAAACCTACATGCATGAGCTAGAGTCGAAGCTCGACGGTCACTCCACCGGCGAGGAGCAGCATGCCGCTATAGTGTCGGAGTTGCGCAAGGAGCTTAGTCGTGCTCGTGAAAGCGAGGTCAATTGTGAGGACTACATTTCCACCTTGGAGGAACGGTTGGCCGAGGCGGACCAGGACATGGAGCTCATGCAACGGGAGATGGAACGATTGGAGCATGTTATTGAGCGCCAGCGCAGCTTAGGGAAGCTGGATAATCTCCTGTACGAACTCGACCACGTCCAGCAAAACGGCGCCGAGCAGGAGCCGGAAGAGGAGCCTGAGCATGTCCCTGTGCCTGTCAAGGGCGCGTTCAAACCTCGCACGCGAGCAACCTCCCTGGATGTGTTGACCGAAGCCGTGGAAACCGCCATTCCCGAGTCCGACGAAGAGTTGGCGGAACCGGTTCCCGATCTCGTAAAGGAAGCCCCCGGTGAAGGGGAATCGATCGCGGAGACGGATGAGGGTGACTTGAAGACGCTGGAAACAGCCACCAGCCACTTGGAATCCAACCAGAACGGAATCATCCACAGCCGAGCTTCTAGTCCCACGCAATCGAAGATCGTTGCGGATAAGCTTGACACAGTCACTCAGGAACTTCTCGACTTGCGTATGCAGCATGAAACCACCGTGAGCGACTACGAAACCCTGGAGGCCAAATACCAGGAGGCTATGAAAACCCTTGTGGAGCTGCAGCAGGACGCTGCCGACGAAGCCCGCCACCCAGCCTCCAACCTCCAGAGTCTCCTCTCCCCAAACGCCCCTTCTCGTCCGGTGTCTTTTTTAGAGGATGTGAAGGCCCCCGGCACGAACGATGGAAAACAACTGTCGTTCTCTCAATCACTCTCTTCGGAGTTGTCCTCGGTCGGGGGGCCTGTTTCTTCGCCCGAGCCATCTAACGTGGATGAAACCACCATCACGGATGAAGATCACGTTGATGAGCGAGCTGTAGAAGCGAACGAGGCACACGCTCTGGAGGTCGAACAGATGCGTCGATTACTCTCAGAGCACCAGGAAGGCGTTAGCATCATGACGCAGAAGTACGCCGAGTTGCAATCGGAACATGAGGAGACGATGGGTCTCCTCGAAACCCTTAAGGCGGAGCTCCAGCGATCGAGGAACTCCTCACCGCCGACGACGCCAGGGTTGAGAACCCCTGTGATCCGGAGAAAGACGAGCCAGAGTCTGATCGGCACCGTCGATCGGGCACACCGCTCCCTAGCCGCCTTGCGTAATATTGCAGTTGAGGAATTTGATTCCCGTCCCGATACGATGCAGAACTTCGAGGTCCACCTTGACTCGGCAATGCATGAGCTACACAACCGCATGGAACGGATCCAGGCGCTCGAAATCGAAAACCAGAGTGTAAAGAAGGAGATGGACATGAAATCCACCATCATCTCTGGACTCACTCGGGAGCGATCCAGTTTGCAGGGCGGTGCCTCTTCGGTCGACATGGGCCTTGTGTCTCAGCTGCGTGACCAAGTGGTCCAGCAAGAGAACATCATTCAGGAGATGAAGGAAGCCCATGACAACAGAGAAAAGCAGTTACTTGCCGAAATTGAAATGCTGAAGGGTCTGCTAACGACTCAGGAAGCCGCCGCGAAAGCCCAGGACGTTGGCGCTGAGCAGCAGGACAAGAAGATCACCGCCCTCGAGGGCGATCTGGCGGATCTGAAGAGCAAGCACCAGAACGCCATGCAATCGTTGCAGTCGTCCGAAGACCAACTGACCGCGACCTTGGCGGAGCTTGACGGTGCTTTGGCGTCCATCGATGCGATGCGTTCCGAGCAAGCAGCTGCGGGTGAAGCCTCTGCCTCCAAGGAGGCTGCTGCCAGAGAACTGGAGGGCGAGCGAGCCGAACAAGAGAATCTCGTCAACAATCTCAAACATGTTATTGACGAGCACAAGGCCACATCCGCCGCTCATCTGGAGAAGATCGCTTCGCTCGAGAAATCGTATGGCGAAGCACAACTGCAGCTGTCTGATCTGCTCGCTGCCAAGGATATCGACAGTAGCGAGGTCGAAGCGCACCAGTCTCGCGTTGTCGAGCTGGAGCAGGAGATCGAGGGCCACAAGTCTCTGGCTGACTCGTACAAGACTGACCTGGAGACCCTGCGGGAGTCTCACCAGCAGGAATTGAGCGAACTGGAAGCTCGGACGGCAGCCGCGGCGCAGGCTGGGTACGAATCGCGTGTGGCCGAGATGAATGCCGAGCATGACGAGGCGATGAAGACGCTGAGGTCGGAGATCGTCGAATCCCGGGACGAGTTGGCAAAGCTGATCCAGATGGTTTCGGGGCTTCTCAATTCCGATGTGACCACGGAGAATCTGGGGGAGCAGATCCAGCAGGTTTTGGCCCAGAAGCAGCATTTCTCCGACAAGTACGCCGAGCTTATCGATACGAACGAAGATCTCCGTAACCAGCTGGAGTCGGCTGGTGCGGGTGCCGGCCAGCTGGAGGAGCTCACAAAGAGCAACTCGACCAAGGAAGCCAAGGTGAACGAACTGGCCTTGCTGGTCGCCACTCTGGAAGACACTCTGCGGCAGAAGGATGAGCAGGTCAAGAAGAAGGACGCGATTATTGACGAGGTCATCGCTGACAAAGAGAGGAGTGTACGACTGGTAGAGGAACTGGAGGAACAGATCACCAACAGCTTCGATCAGCACCACAACCGTCTCTCGGTCATCCAGGCCGAGCGTGACCAGGCTCTGGAGGAGGCCAAGGCGAAGATTGCGACGTACGAGAGCGACATTGAAACTTACCGCGTCCGGATCGAGCAGCTCGAGCTTCAGATCAAGAACCAGGATAGCGCACACGATCGCAGCAGCTCGATCACATCCAACCTTCGGAAGAGCTCCTCGGCGACCTCTCTTCCTTCTCCACCCCCGGCCATTCCTCTGCCGCCGCTCCCCAACATCGCCTCCGCGACAAACGGTAGCGGCAGCATCTCCCCTCCCAGCTCGCGACACGCCAGCAAGGAGCTGGTGAGCACGCAGATCGTTGAGGACCAGGAGTCACGCATCCGGACCATCGAGAAGCACCTCAACGCTGAGAAGCAGCTCACCGCAACGCTGGAGGAAGCCCTCGGAGACCTCGAGGCGCAGAGCAACAAGGTCAAGTCGGACTGCGAGGCGTGGAAGACGAAGGCGTGGCAGCTGGAGGAAGAGCTGGGCACCCTCCGCAAAGAGCGTGCCTCGCAGCGCCTGTCGCTCCAGGCGGTTGAGGAGGAGCGCAGTGCGCGGCGCGAGGCCGAAGCTGCGCGCGCGCAGCTCGAAGAGCGCATGAACGCGCTGAACAAGAAGAAGAAGAAGAGCACCCTCAACTGTTTCTAGACCAGATGGCGCGCTAGCGCTGCCCGCCTCCTTTTGTTCCTTCCCTGCCCCTTTTGCGCTACGATGTTCAGTTCCTCCTGTATTATGAGCTCGCCGTCGATTCCCCCTTTTCTTTTCCTCAACCCGTTGATACCTCCTTCCTTCACTTCTCTTGTGTGTATTTTCATTGCCCATTTCCCTTCGCCTCCTGCACATGCCCTTTCTCTTCTACCCCACCGTTGATGATTTCTGACTTGATGACCTTTCTGTATGGCCGTGATTGTATATTCCCGACTACCCTGGCCGTACCTAACATACCTGCGTTGCGAGATCATTGTTTCCAAGCGTTCAGCATGCCCAGCCCCGCGGGGCTCGGGCTCGTTGCTCTCCGTTTAGAATTGCCGATATGAAGTTGTTGTTTTGTTCTCCGGAATCCCGTAGCGATACCTCTCATCACCAACCAACCCATAGAGATAGATCCAGTTCAATTCTATTATGACTCTCCTAGCAAAGACAGTGGCAGCTCGTGAGCCGTTCCTCGCATCCTAAAAATACACGACCAGCCAGCCCGCTGGCCAATATGGATATAGATTGATCCCAGTCGGGACCCTCCCATCACATGACGCAATCCGCAACTGGCCGCGTGTCTCTTTCCTCACCCTCACTTCACCTCCACCACCACCACCACAGCCACCAACCGTCCTCTCCCTCGTCCTCAATCCAGAAATGCTTGCCTAACCGCAATCCCTTCCTTCTTCGCACACGAAAAAGAAATCACGATGCCGACCACCCCCAACATCACGATCATCCACCCGGACCTCGGCATCGGCGGCGCCGAGCGCCTCATCATCGACGTCGCGCTGGCCCTGCAATCCCGCGGCCACAAAGTCACCATCTATACCTCGCACCGCGACCCGTCGCACTGCTTCGAAGAAGCGCGCGACGGCACCCTCGATGTGCGGGTCCGGGGGAACACGATCTTCCCCGCGCACGTCGGCGGACGACTCTACGTCCTGATGGCGATTCTGCGCCAACTCCACTTGACCAAGGCAGTACTGAGCGAACTGCACGAGGCCTCTACAAACAACGAGAATAAAGAATCCACCCCCGACGAGATTTTCATCGTCGATCAGGTCCCCGCGTGCGTCCCGTTCTTGAAGACCCTTGGCGCCCGCAACGGCAGCACGAAGGCGCAACAGCGCATCCTGTTCTACTGCCACTTCCCGGATCAATTACTCTCGAGACGAGATGAGGGCGCGCAGTTGGTACGCTTGGCTAAGGGATTATATCGGTATCCGTTCGATTGGTTCGAGGGCTGGGCGATGAGCGCGTCGGATAAGGTGGTTGCGAATTCGAGGTTTACGCGGGGCGTCATTCAGCGGGTCTTGGGTGCGGAGAAGGTGGGCGACTTGAGTGTTGTTTATCCGTGCGTGGATGTTGATGTTGCTGCGGGGGAGACGGAGGGGGAGTTGTGGGGTGGGAAGAAGATCTTGTTGAGTGTTAATCGCTTCGAGAGGAAGAAGGATTTGGCGCTTGCGATTCGCGCGTATCATGGTCTTGGGGCGGAGAAGAGGAGGGGGACGAGGTTGGTTGTTGCGGGTGAGTTTTGCGTCCTTTCTTTAGCTGCTGGGGCTTGTGGGGTGGGTTGGGGGTTGGGATTGTGTTGCTAACGGGTTTGGTGGCTACAGGTGGTTACGATAATCGGGTCCAGGAGAATGTGCAGTATCATCGGGAGCTGGATGAATTGGCGACTGGGCTGGGACTACAGACGGCGACATCGAAGACCGTTGTTTCGGCTCTGTCGATTCCGGATTCTATCGATGTGTTGTTTTTGTTGAGCGTGCCGACGGCGTTCCGTGATACCCTGCTACAGCAGGCGAAGCTCCTGCTCTACACCCCCATCAACGAACACTTCGGCATTGTGCCGGTCGAGGCTATGCGCGCGGGCGTGCCAGTGCTGGCGTCCAATACGGGTGGACCGCTGGAGACGATTGTCGAGGGTGAGACGGGCTGGCTCCGTGATGCGAAGGTTGATGCCGATTGGACGGCCGTGATGGATAAGGTGCTGTACGGGATGGACCAGGCCGATCTGGATCGCATGTCTGTGGTGGCGAAGAAGCGAGTCGAGAGGGAGTTCTCGCTTACAGCTATGGGCGAGAAGCTCGACGGAGAGATCGCGGAGATGCTCAGCACGGACAGACGGCCGTTCCACGGCTTCCAGCAGATTCTCGGCCTCCTGGCGTTGGTCGGGGGTGTGTTGGCCCTGGTGGTGGCACTGCTTTTGAGGATTCGTTGATTGTTTGTTAGACAAATACCCTTTTCTGCGTGTAATATATTCGATTCATGATGCATATCTTGCTCCCTGCTGTGTATACTTCGATATAGATGGGTGCACGTGACCTCGCGCTTCGGACGCGGTGACGTCGCGACACGTGCCTTTGCGGCCCTCTTCGCCTGCACTGTCACTTTCACTTCCACTCCATCTCCACACGCCATCCAAGCGGGCACACCATGCCGGAGGTCATCAGCCTCCTGTCGTCGACCCCTCCGCCCCCTGTCGAAAGACGCGAGTCGCTGTCCATCCGAAGAGCCCACTCCAACCCGCCCGCCTTCCCCGTCTCGGATCTTTCCCTCTTCTCCGACGACATCGATCCCTCCGCGTTCACGTACGACGATGACCTGGACAACCCGCCAAAACGACGGCGCCTAAGCCATGAGATCACCCCCGTGCGGAATGGCAGCCTTCCCCCGCCGAAGAACCCTCTCTTCCTCTTCTCCGACGAAGACTTCATCCTGTCCTCAGATGGCCCCGCCCCGAACCCGCCAGCCTGGAATGGAGAGTCGGATCCGATAATGTTTACTTCTTCCGCGCCGCAACCAATCGATAGAGCACCGATAACGCAAGGAACTAGCTCCCGGGGTGGAAACACGATTGGGATTGACGATGACGATGACGATGATATTTTGAACGAGATCACGAAAGGGACCCGCCGTGAACGAGAAGAT
The DNA here is from genome assembly GCA_003184645.1 of Aspergillus ellipticus CBS 707.79. NCBI lineage: Eukaryota > Fungi > Ascomycota > Eurotiomycetes > Eurotiales > Aspergillaceae > Aspergillus > Aspergillus ellipticus. The sequence continues at coordinate 21,165 of KZ825976.1, forward strand.
ATACACGAGTTCAGTGACCAACTTGACTTTCCGGATATAAATGAGATAATTGAGGTGTCGAAGAGAGTGGAAGCGGGTGCTTTTTCAAACAGGACGGCAAGCTTACTTGCCAGTCTGGATAATAAATCTACTGCTAGCAATGGTGGATCATCGAGATCGACAGGTCGAGCACGAAAAGATGAGGTGAGCGATGACATCGATGTCGAAGACGCGATGCCCCCGCCACGAAAGCCAGCGCGCAAGACAACGAAGCCGACAAGCGCGGACAAAGAGGCCAAGGCTAAGGCCCGGGAGGCGGCGAAGGCGCAGCGAGAACGAGACAAACAACTTAAGAAAGAACGAAAACAGAAAGCCAAGGAGGACAAAGCACGAGAGAAACAACTCGCAGCGGATATTGCCGAAGTCAACAAACTTAAGGTGGACAAGAAAGAATCTACTCAGGAGATGCTAGTCGATCTCGCCTCCGAATTCGAGGACACCAGCGTCGGCACCCAGGCATCGGAATTCATGCGTCTCCTCAAAGTCGACCTTGCATACTTCCCCAGTCCCATCCCGAATGTCGTCAAGTGGCGTCGCAAGGTGCGAGCTACATTCAACGACTCCCTCGGACACTGGGAACCGTGTGCGCCGCACATCCGCGACGAGGAAGAGCATATCATGTGTCTAGTTCAGGCCCAAGAATTCGTCAACATGGTCATCGCCACTCCAGAAACGCCAACAACACTCACATTAAACCACCACGTCCAACGACTCAAAGCCGCCTACCCCAACCGCACCCCCATCTACCTTATCGAAGGCCTCACAGCCTGGATGCGCAAGAGCAACAACTCCCGAAACAGGGCCTACCAAGCCGAAGTCCGTCGCCAAATCGAAGACTCCCAACCATCCACCACCACTACCACCACTACCACCCGTCCCTCCCGCAAGAAGAAACAACAACCACAACCCGAAACCACTCCACCCACCGACGACGACACCATCGAAGACGCCCTCCTCGACCTCCAAGTCACCCACGCCTGCCTCATCCACCACACCGGCGCCGCCATCGAGTCCGCGGAATGGATCAAGAACTTCACCGAACACATCTCCACAGTGCCGTACCGCCGCGAACGGATGAACGGGAACGACTCCGCCTTCTGCATGGATGTCGGCCAAGTCAAGCCCGGCGAGAACCGCTCCGACGTCTTCGTAAAGATGCTACAAGAGGTGAACCGCATCACAGCATCCATGGCCTACGGCATCACAACCCGCTACCCGAGCGTGATGGACTTAGTCCGCGAGATGCGAATCCACGGTCCGGGACTGCTCGAGGACGTCAAGGTACGACCCTACCCTATTTTCCTCAATTATATCCTCAATTCAATCCACCGGACATGCCAAAAGAAGTAAACACTAACACAACCCAATCGGAACACAGAAATCCGCCAACAAAAACGGCGCTCTCACCGACTCGCGCATCGGCCCTGCAGCCAGTCGCCGCTTATATAAAGTCTTCACGGGCTTGGATCCGTCGTCCACGGACGTTTGATTACTGACCGTCTGTCCATTCATTCATCCCTCCCTCTTGGTCGATATCCCCGAGGTGATTATTGGTATCGTGTTTTGTTATTTTGAAATTCATGGTATATACTATCTTGGTATCGGTTATGGTGTAAGGTATGCCATAGGGTTATTGGTTATGTTATGTATATTATATTATATTGGTATCTATGCATTGCATTGCATTGCAGTGCGGTGTCTGGTGTTGGCATTAATATAGGACTGGGTTGGGCTGGAGGATCTCTTACCGGACATCTCTACTTTGGTTGATATAATTTACTGGTCCGCGAGCATTAAAATGAGGGGTCTATTTTTCTTACTGGGTATATCATTGAGTGTTTGATGGAGATTCTACAAAATTCAAAGCAGAGTTGGTATGAACCATGGATGTAATATAGTGCCCGTACCATTTCAGTCTACCTATTCACCTGTCCCCCTGTTCACTTAACCCATCTACTTATCACCATCAAAAAAAAAAAAAAAAAACAAGACCATCTATCGAACTCCAAGCTATCCATGTCACTCGACTATGTGAATCAGTAAGTAGACAGTAAATTAGGGCAACAAAGTAACCCACGCTTTAAGCAAAGAAGAGCAAAACATATTGAATCCGATCTGCTTGTCCTAGGACGGACGACAGACGACAGACACAGAGGGGAAGGAGAGAAGAGACGGAGAGAAAAGGAAACCGCTGAGCCATGCAAGCATGCCACGCATATGCATGTCATAGAGGAGTACCGGACACCGTGCCCCAAAATAAACAGATGAAGAAATATCCCAACAGTTGATGCCAGATATCGATATCTGGGAAATCACCAAATATCAAGTATATCGTATGTCATCAAGCAGATATACTTCTCCAATCCCTAGCTGTTGGGTTCATCCTAAACCAGCCAGGGCCTTTCTTCTTTGTGTCAGATCAGATCCAAAAAAAACCCAGTCAGATCAAACAACAACACCTCTCCGCTTCCACACCCTCCAGGCCACAGTCCACGCCACGATAGCGACCCAAACACTAAGGGTGCAGCCCACAGCCCAGAACCCAAAGCACTTCCACCCATGACACTGGCCATCAGGGGACCCGTTCCCGTGGTCCGTCGCGTCCTGGTACGCGGTGGAATAGACAATACCCCAGACTGCGGCACCCGCGGCGGGAACCATGGCGACGATGCCCCAGTTTGTGGCGAAGTTCTCGACGCCCCAGACGACGGAGATGATGATGGGGACGAGGGAGAAGGCGCTGCCGTAGCCGAGGCCGATCAGGGCGGTGGAGATGTGGGTGAGGGAGGGGTGCGAGAGGGGGAATGGGGAGGCGAGGAGGAGGTAGCCGATGGAGAGGAGGAAAGCGGAGGGGAGGAGGAAGGCGAGGCGGGTGAATGTGGTTCGTGTTTCGCCGGTCGGGGATGTGGGTCGGATGGCGGCTTCGAGGTTGCTGGGGAAGAGGTGCGTGGCTGGGGGAGCGAAGAGGTCGGAGAGGGAGCCCGTCAGGAGGCGCGCGATGGTAGAGGTCAGGGCTACGGTTGTGACGTGGGTTGAGGGGAGGCCTGCGGGGGGTGGGGTGTTGGGGGGGCTGGAGATGGGGGTTAGGGTTTGGACGATGGTTCCTAGCTGGGAGGGTGTTAGTGCACTGGAGGGAGGGAGTAGAGTGGTGGTTGGGGACATACATTGTTGATATAGGCTTCTCCTGGCCCGGTGACAAGGAAGAAGCCTAGTGCGAGCCACCACATGGATTTGTCCTGGAGGAAGACTCTCGTCTCGTAGTTCAACAGCCAGTTCTTTTTCCGGCGCTCCTCTTCCTCGCGCTCTTTCTCGAGCCTTTCTGCCTCTCGCTCTTCTTCAGATTGGGTTATTGTGAGCTCCCCGTCTGACCCGGCGTCCTCTTGCGAGAATGTGCCGTAGGCGGCTCGGACTTCGCTTCTGGACTGGAAGAACTCGCTTTCTTCGAGGATGCCGCTCCGTTCCAACTCGTCGACTGCCTCGTCTATGTACTTCTCTTCGTCCTCGTCCACGATCCGGAGCGCGAAAGTGCCGACGATTCCGATGCAGAATAGCAGGATGGCTAGGAAGATGAAATACTTGTACACGTCAACATCGCCGCGGGTGCCATCGTCGAGGCGTTCGTATAGCAGGTACGTTCCGACTTGGCTCTGCCACATGCCACTGAGACCGAATGCCGCAATAGGAACAGCAAGCATGATACCCTTGTGTTTGCCCCTGCCGAAGTTCTTCGCGCATGTTGCCACCGCAGCCAGATACATGCAGCTTGTGGCCACGCCGATGGCAATGAAAGCCACAATCATAACCCAGAACGGCCAACCGTCGCCGCCCACATCGGGAGGTGGACCACTCTTGTAGACCAATGCAGCCAACAGATAGCCTGCTCCAAACACGAACCCGGAGAAAAGAGCGAGAGGGGAGGGTGAGTAGCGGTCACACAGATATCCAAACAGCGGGACAGGCAGGTACATGGCGACCTCCGCGGCGATGGCGACGGAGTTGACCCGGAGCTGAGAGTAATGTAGTCGGGTGAGCAGCAGCGGCCCATACAGGGAGAAGGCGGTGATGCTACCAGCTCCTAGACTAAGTATATCCCAGGATCAGCCATCAATTTGTGTCGTGTGTCGATGAACGAAAAAACTCACCAACTGATGACTCCCCAAGCAAAGCTACCAACCCGGACCACCTCCTTGGCCATCTTCCGTCTGTCTCGCTCCAGTATCTCGTCGACAACATCGTTCAGAAGGCCATCGTCATTGTTGGTAGCAGATAGCCTGGAGCGGGGTCGGGATTGGGGGCGTCCAGGATCCTGCTCCTCTGCGATCGGGTCGACGTCATTGAGTAACGGGCGACGTGAGTCAAAGTCCCGTTTGTCGATGGCCGAGTCATGGCCATTGGGCCCAGTCATGCTGCTTCGGTCGCTTCAAGGAGTGTTGTGGTAAAATTTAAGAGGGTAATAGACAGGGGGGATTCACAAATCCGCACACGATGTCAGGATAGGAGAATCAATTCGGGCGTGAGTAGCAGACTGGATGGATCCCTCGGCCCGGATAATCGGTGGCTGGCCAGATGAGCTATCAGTTGACCGATGTGATCTCCGCTCTCAGGCACAGGAGGCGGTCATCCTAGGGTCCGCGGAGGTCAGATGGCACAGGGAATGCGGGGAGCACCGTCAGCACACAGCACACCGCACACAGCACACACACGCACACTCGTCAAGCTCTCAGACACGCGAGCAGAACAGGCCCCTGAGATGAGGAGAGAATGCGGAGATGAGGCGAGACGAGGAAGCCGCGCGAGGAGCAACCCCGATTAGATAAGAGGCCCCTCACCGCCCATCCGGGGCACGTGATCCAGGGGCTTATCGGGCGGAGGGAGGAGGAGGGAGGAGAGACTACGGAGGCTCAAGGTACCAGGTACAGGCACAAGGCAAGTCAAGGTCCTGCTGATAGTGATAGATAACATGAGAACCATCCGATTGACCTTCCTGTCTAATCTCTGCGCCCATGGGTATGTACACAAAACCACAACTGCCAATATCACTCTGCGATCTGAAAAGCACGGATTAAAAGTCCCCGGGAATCGGACCAGTTCCCAGGAGGTATAGTCAATAACACATGTCCGAGAAGGAAATAAGCCGGAAAACAACCTCAAACACAAAGCACAAGCACAAGCACAAGCATGAACACAACAGGGGTAACAACAACAACAACAACAACAACAACGACAACAACAACGACAACAGCAACAAGAAGCAATTTCATACACGCCATGAAAATGTAGGGGCCCTCGCAGGCACCGTCTATCCTGCGCCCGTCCTGCGCCCGGCAGGATAGAGCACACGCCGCAGGAGCATCATGCCATGATCTTTCGTCAATATCGTAATATAGGTCGCCGACTCTCACGTCGCGTTCCCCTCCATCTATCTCAGTCACCGCAATGCCGTTGCCGTTGATCTCATTGACCATAGGAATGGGAAAGTCTCAGCTGCGCTGAATGAAGAGAAACCGCACAACTCTTCCATCATGCAATGTGGATGCCACACGCACCCCCATCAGGCGGATCGATGCACACATTGAAGGAAGATTAAAGCCGTCAACTCCTATTAAAAAAACAGATGACAGCTGAATAAAATGAGAGGGCGAAAAAGAAGATAATACGAGGGGGTAAGTAGTCAAGCATAAAATAGGGGCCATCAGGTCGTCAAACCTGTGTCGATGGACTAGGGTTTAGAAGCTGACCTCCCCAGGGTCAGTCTCCAACACGTTCTCGTCCCAGTAACGTTCCGCGGAATCGTCGCGGCCGGTATGCTGGGAGCCAAGGGCAATGGCCTCGCCTTCTCCGCGCTCGACGTAGTCATCCTGAGTAATCTCCTTCAGGATACGCTGGAAGTACATCCGCAGGCTTCGCAAGCCTCGGAGATAGCCGCGATCGATGTCGTCGGGGTGCTGAGGGGGGCAAGGGGCATCCGGGGATAATTCATCCTCGCCGGTCACGCAGTTTGCAAAATCAACAATCTTCAACTGCACGTCCAAGAAGCCTTCGTCGGAATTTTTGCGCTGCAGGGTCTCTCGCACGTTGGATCCGGAGTGACCATTGGCCTCGGGAGGCGCCTGGCCGGTATTGTTGGGGTCCCCATCATAGAGAATCAAGAGACTGCTGGCGTACAGGCGATACCGCGTGAGCCTCCGGATCATGTTCTCCAATGTGGCCAGTTTGTCCAGAATGACGGGGATCTTCTTTGCCACGCTGCGGTAACTGGCGCCATCGTAGAGGAAACGCGTCAGGGCATCTTGGAAATCCCGACCGGACTTCAGGTCTCGTCCAAAGTATTTGTCCTCAAACGAGTACTCCTGCTTCTTCACGTTCCAGGTTTGCATCCCACACAGACGAACGCCCAGCTGCTGCGACGTCGTGGATTGACACTTGCGTCTCTGGGACTTGCGCTTCTTCTCGTTGGCTTCGATTCCATACTGGCGAGTTCCCATCTTCAGATCGAGCACACACGGCTTGTTCATGCCAGCAGTGAGATCCTCCAGCAGAAGGAAAAACTGGACTCGGTCATCCTTCCTGGTCTGGGCCTCCTTAGGATTGGACGGCAGTTGAGCCTCCTCGTCGTCGTCCTTGGCCTCAACAGAATTGCTAGATGGAGCATCACTTGGCGCGCGGCCGTCCAGATGCATACTGTCGCCACTCGATACTCTAGAAGGTGCAGAGGTAGGGATGCTACTTTTTGAGGGGCTAGATAGCGCTACGGCAGTATCCCCCTCCATGGAGAAGATCCCATCTTCCTTATCACCACCATACCCGTCATCTTCAAAGAACAACAGGTCGCCGCCGGATTGCCCATTGCTTATGCTTCCTCGCCGTTGCAAGCCACTCCCTGAACGACGGCGCCGCACCTGCCGAGTCCGCGATAGTGAACTCGAACGCGGCGGAGAGAACTCTTGGCTCCGAATTTTTTCAAGACGGTTATGACTCGCTTCCAGTGCCGTAGATGCCGATGACGACAAGCCAGGCCCATCGTTTGCTTGCTTCGTGATTTGAATTGCAGCACTAGGGGCGCTTCCACTCGGTTCAGGCGCAATTCGGCGGCTGCTTGCGGTTTGGTCTTCCGAAAGATTAGCACGCCGGCGAGCTCCAACGCTATCCGAGGATGTTCTTGGGAGATTGAGATGGCCCCGAGCATGGCGTCGGTGATGATGAATGGCAGGAGGGCTGAAGACCTCGCGAAGAACTTGCTCTTGCAGCTTTGTATTGACAGTTGTGGCGCCCCACTGTTTTCTATTGAACGTCTGCGGTCCATCCATGAGACAACCCCCCACACCTTCTCGATCTGACAAACGCCCAATATCGTCGGAAAAGCGCCTGGCAGAGGACAATGAGCCATCCGCCGTCCTTGGCCGCTGGCAGCGGGAGAAAAGATCGGCTGGGATGATATGCCGATTGTTCTCCAGAATCACCTGAGGAATAATGCCCGTCACCTGCTTTTGACTGAAGATGCGCTGGGTTTCGGTGGTATTCTGAGAGGGACTGCGACTGTCTGTGAGAATCTGCCCGTCCTTGTCGGCACCGTTGGAAGTATTGATAGCATTGACACTTTCGGGGCGCTCAGATTGGCCGACGGAGGAGGTCTTGGGCCGTTTCGGCATCTTCGAAAAGGTTACATTTAGGACTCCAATGTATCTATCAAAAGAAAAAAAAAAAAAAAAAAAAAGCAGCTGTTAGTATTGATCATGAGTAAAGAAATTTGGAAAGGATACCCACCTTGGGAGAAACATCAGCATCTCAGGGTGCCTACGCTCGACTCGTTCGTAGAACTCATTTTCCCGATTGTTGAGCTGCTTGCAGACGGCGCGACGGGAGAACCGGAAAACCGTGGTATGACCACCGACTTGATGCCGATAAGGCTTCAATTCCACCGCGCCAAGCGGAGCCGCTGATTCATGCTTGCGGTGCGGGCGTTGTGATAGCCGTGGCCGCTGGGTTGGCGTAGCAGTCGGTGTCACTTCTGCATCATCCGTCACGCTCGACTCCTCATCCCGAACCGACATCCCACTCTCATCAGCAGATGGAAACTCAGATTCGCAGGTGGAGTAATCATCGGTGCGCTCGGGGATGGAACCAAGAGACTCTTCATTAAGTTCTTCTATGGGAGCATTCGGCATGCCTTGGTGCAGGTCGCCATGTAGGATTCTACTATCATTTTTAGATCGAAGGGATATGTCCACATGATTAGCTTCCTGCTCCTCGGAAACATGTCTCTTTGGTACGAGAACGTGACTACTCTGAGGCGTCGATATATCAATATCAACGGGCTCCACGCCATGTTCGCTATCCGGGAAAGACTGGACATGATCGACTTCTTCAGATACTGTGACCCGTTCATGGGGAAAGTAGACAGCCGAGGAGATCAGCTCATCATCCTCATCCTCGAACTGCCCTGAGCCACGGCGCTGTTCAGGATCCGTGTCGGAAGGAGAGAACTGTGATCTCACTTGGTCCAGCGTCGCATGATCCTTCGAGAAATAGTCTCTGGCCCTTTCGGAAAACTGCGTGGGAATACTCCGCGAGAACGAAGTTCCACGCGCCCCTCCCGGGGTCAGATGGAAATTGCGGATTTCTTCCAGCAGGCTTCGTGGCAAGGCCTTGGGAAGTGGTTTGACCACATTCTCATTCGACATTTGCGGGAATGTTTCACTCTCCGGACTCGGTGTGAACAGCGGAGCGTCGGAGAGCGAAAGCTGCGAGAAGCGTTGGGAGCCTGAAAACTCGGCGTCGTCAGACGGCGAGGGGATGCGCAATTGGGGGTCACGATGTTCCTTGTCGTGGCGATGTTCGGGTTGGGCAGCTAATTGATGCTTGTCATGGGGTCCCAAAAGCTCATCGTGTCGTCCTCCACGCTCATCCTTGCGTTTGCGGTCCGGGGAGGTAGTGTTTTCCTTGAACAGACCCAAGTAGTGGCTCGACTTGCGGCTACGCACATGCGATGCCGGCTCCGCGTTGGCTAAGTTGGCTTCAATTGATTGCTCCACACGACTCCGTCGGCCTCGACTGGAGCTGCGCTCGGGTTTCGGTGCGAGGGAGCCGTCCAATTGTGATTGCCCGGGCCAGGAAGGAGGGGCAGCCTCACAGCTGGCAAAAGTTGACTTCTTGCTAGGGGATCGTAATGGGGAGTGTGAGGGTGGCAAGGGACCATCAGTCAGGGAGGCGGAAAGAAGACTGCGGTGCGCGGGAGGGTCCTCCGGAGGGGGGAGTTTCGTCGCAAGACCGTCCAACGGGATGTTGCGCAGGGGCTGCAAGCTCTCCCACACAGGAATGTGCGGACTGCGAGTCGACACTTCGGGTCGCTTTTCCAAGGCCGCCCCAGCGTCCACCGGCAGCAATGGCGAGGAGCGAGGCACTGCCGACGGAAGCAGGGAGGGAGGGCCTAGTGGATGCTTCCTGTGAACGTCAACTTCCATGTGGGAAGGGCCGACGTGAGTATGACGGGGGAGGACCTTGTGAGGGGGAAACGGAGAAGGAGAGGAAGAAACATCTTCGAAGGGGGGGATCAGGGTAGTCGGCGGCTCATTCTGTGCATCTCCCACGGGCGCAATTTGCGGTGTAACGCTAGGCTCGGTATCGGAGGGTAGGTAGTGGGTTGCGAAGATGCTGTCTCGCTCAGACAGCTGAGGGCTATGCGACCGATCGGGACGGGACAGCCGCTCAATGGGAGCGGTGGTCGCCCTTTTTAGAGCAAAGGTCGAACCTGGTTTGGCCCATTGACGACCGGTGGGGGATTCGGCGCGGGAAGGGGAGGGAGCTTGGTGAGCGTCTTCGTGGATGAGCTGGCCCCGAGCGTCACGGTGGCGCCGGTGCTTGTCGTGAAGGGGTTCAGGCCCTTCGGAGCAATCATGTTGGGCAGACGCAGCAGGTGTCACCAGGGGTCCTGACCGGGTGTACTCTGTCGCAGATGGAGGACTTGACATGGGGAGGACATTGGTCGGAGGTGCAGGGACAGGGCAGGGTCGAAAGGAGCCGAGAAGAGAGGCAGCGTTGCTGGGCAGAAGGTTATGGTTGGGTGGGTGGAGGGTGTTTCACCGAGGGAGGCGTAACTGGGAAGGGAAGGGGGGGGGAGGTCGATAATCTGGCGTCACTGGGCCCGAAAGTTGGACTAGACATGAGACGGTCAGAAACGGCAGCATCGAGAAGATCAGGGAACGTCAGCCACGTTCCGGGGCAAGGGCATCTTACAGGCTGGGGTCGGCGCGGCGCTGGGAGGAGCGACGGGATGGGCAGGGACGCTGTGGTTGGAGGGAGGATGTTGGAGGGAGGATGGAGGCTGCTGCTACTGTAGCGGGCGGTGCTAGACCGGACAGACGGTAGGTCGGTAGATAGTAGTAGTGGGCAGTGGATAAAGGAGATAGTGGTTCAACAGGGGGGAGGGGGGAGGGTGATAGGTGGCAAGCAGCATCCCCGAGCCTGAAGCAGTAAAGCAGGGAAGGTTAGTGGAAGGAAGGAAGAGGAGACTAAGAGACGGAAGGGAAGGCAAGAGAAGCGTTTGGCGGCAAGAAATGACGCGGATCCTCGTCACCGCCTTTGTGGAGCCGGCCATGGGTACTTGCCGGCCAGCGCAGATAGATAGCGTGCCCAAGTATCGGTACCTACGAGATAGCACGGCACTGCACTGCACTGCACTACTACGAGTCCTGTACTAGTACGTACTACTCCGTACATTCAGGTTATTGCCTCGCAGCGAACACGTCCTCACTCCTCCTCACTGCTTCTCCCTCCTCCCGACCCGGACCCCTCTGAGGCCATTCCCCGCGCCCAATGAGTTCCGGCGCCCGGCAGTAACGGACTAACTGGATTAACTGCTGATACGTACAATAAACTCCCCGCCAGCGTTGCCTTCCTGGTGGTTCCGTGGCCCGATCCCCCCCAGTCTCGAAGTCTCCAAGTCTGAAGTTCAGGAAGCGCAGGGGTGTCACCGGCATGGCTGGAATGAGGGCGCGCCATCCATGCCGGCAACTTTCTCCTCCCTCAGTCCCTGGCCATCCAGTGGCATCGCCGAACCACACTCTGCCTCGAGTGCCTGTCTGCTGGCTCGATCCCGGGAAGGGGGCTGCTGACATTACGATAAGCGACACACCTCCTCCGTCCCAATGCTGATCACTGCCAGCCCAGTCCGAATCCCAATGGCCGGAGCCCCTTTGACAGTACAGAGTACCTACATACTACGGAGTATACGGAGTACATACCTACGTACCTACCTAGTACTACGAGTCGGGCACTGCGGACGCCGTTTCGCATGTGACATGCCGTGGATCATTCGCAAGCGATGGGCATCCCCTGCCGTGGGAGGAGGACGGCGGAACTGAACTGGCCAGGTGCAGGCATGTTCGGGGAGCTCGGAATGCAGTCAACCGCCTTACACAATGGCTGGCTGAGGGGGTTTGGTTTGCATCGGAGGGGAGAGGAGAGGAGATTCTTGAGAGGGGCGATCCGCTCTCCGACTGGATGGGTGGCTTGCTGCGTCGCAGAGCTAATCCGGCGCAGACATGAAACCTCCCATAACCTAGACGGGGGGAAGGTTCTTCAGATGACCCCGGAAGCTTCGCCGGGGAGGACCCGTGATGCGGAGACTGCTGGAACTGGAAGGGCATCGAAAATTGAGGCCGGTGGTGGGGACGCGAATTAGGGATTCCACTAATGGAGGCAGGCGGCGACTAGACTCGGTCTAACTCAGTCCTAACTTAGTCCTAGGCCGATCCGAGGAATAAGCTAGAGATTAGAGTAGGAACGTTACTCCGGACTCCGGCGATAGACGATAAGATAGACACAGATAGATACACCACGACTAACCAACTAGGTAACTAGGTAAATAGGTAGGTACTACGGAGTGGCTCTGCGGCCCTGCGAGTTCGGTTGCCGTGTCGAACGGCTAGTACTTACGTAGTAGACTCGCAGCTGCAATCAGCGTGGGGCGAGGGGGAGGGCCGGCAATTGCGGTTCTGCACATTTCTTATCTCTCTGCTACAGAGTGTACGGAGTGTACGGAGTGTACGGAGTGGAGTGTACACTCCCCCAACTCTTCAGTCTTCACCATACACACACTCACTCACAACTCCAAGCCCCCCCGATCCCCACACCCGCATGACCCGTCCCGGCGGCGCCCTACCAATTGTTGGCCAACGTGATCGGCCGGTTGGCCACAGGCGAGACGACCGTATTATTATCATACTAATGTATTTTCCCAGTCGGGCGGTCGGAGCCCCGGAAGGCGCCCAAACCTGCCAGATCCAGTGCCTAAGCCCACGCCGCCCCATCCCTGTTCGTGCCTGTTCTGCCGCCTGCCTTTCGAGCCGGCCATTATTTGTGGGATCTGGTTGCGACCATTCTATTTCCGGTGGAACTCAATGGCTTCGGGTTCCACTCTGCCTCCTTCCTGCGGGTTGGCATCATCGTCGCGGCTTGACTTCGTTTCGGCCTTACACAGTAGTAGTACTGAGGTACGGTCTAGAAGGGACTGCCGGGATCATGACGTGATGGATCGATTCCCATTCTACCAACACTTCCCCCCCCCCCCCCCCAAGACTTGGAATGTCCAGGTCATCCGACCAGCCTTGGCCTGGCATTCATCCCAGGAGGTGGAATACCGCTGCCTAGGATGATCGAAAGTCATCAGGCAGCAAACCTTGAACCTCGACTTTTCTGAATTGATCGGTGGAAGTGCAACGAATATATATTCCGGCAGTTCCACCAGCCTATCATATGTCGGTGACTCCTAGCCGACTACTACTGTACCCAACCGAGACAACTATATATAGCCATTGACCAGAATGGGGATGGGGGAAGCGCCGATCTGACCTCAGCAGCAGGGACCAAGATATATAAATGAGATAGATGGAGGATGTGCAGGCCCAATGGATTCTTGGCGGGAGACCCTGCCGGCCCTCCCAGCCAAAGGGACGGCCGCAGGGACGAACGTGACCGGCTGTCTACTACCTACACCGTCCAGCTGCTGTAATCCTCGCGGATCAGATCCGCCGCCTTCTCGGCCACAGCATACACGGTGCTCAGAATGGCATGGCTGACCTGTGTCGGGAACACACTGGCATCCACCACTCTCAACCCCTTCACCCCCCTCACATACAGCCGCTCATCCACCACCGTCCCCAGTGCACAGGTTCCTGCCGCATGGTGGTAACTCATCACTCGGTCCCGGACGTACCCCCGGGCCTGGTCGCGATCCTCCAAGTCGATGTCCGGGGATGGCTCCACTCGAGTCTTAACCTGGCCCCGCATGGGCTCCGACTGAAAGACGCGATCCGCAAAGGTCACCCCCGCCGCCAGAACATCCGCATCTGCGGGATGGGCCAGGAATCCCAGGTCGATCTGGGGCGGAACAAGGGGGTCGCTCGACTGGACATGGCTGCTCCCTCGAGAGACGGGGTACATGGAGCTGACCATCAGGGAATAGCACGCATTGCCGCCCGGAGGGGCCCCGGGCGACAGCTTACTGCAGTCGAGATAGGCGTGGCCGATGCCGAAGTTGGTGGGAATGCCGACCACCTGGATGGCTGCAGCGTGACGATCAAGCAGGTGGGCCACGGTTCGATGCCGTTGTTTCATCTGGAATGCGGATGTCTGATCGCCCGGATCATTCCTGGATAGGATGCTGGTGATCGTCTCGTCCAGCTGATCAACTGCCACCTGAGAGCTGTAGGGGACAAACCCCATCAGACTGATTGCGCCTGACATGGCGCCACTATGTTCCTCTTGCAGCAGGCGCAGGTGTTCTTGCAGCAGGGCTGGGTCCCGGAACAGGGAGTCCACCGACATACACCCGTCCGCCAGCTGGTACACCACGGCGGAGACGGGCTTTTCCTGGAGATTCTGCCCGACTTCAGGCTGGGCAACCCGGCAGGCGATGCCGACCTTCCGGAGCAGGTCAGGGTCTCCGATCCCGGAAAGCTCCAGCAGCTTCGGGCTTTCGTAGGTTCCTGCGGATAGAATGACTTCTCGGGCCACGAAGGCCTGGTGGGTAGCCTCCCCGGATACAAATTCCACCCCGATAGCTCGCTGGTCATCATCAAAGAGGACCCTACTGGCCAGTGCATTGGTCAGCACTTTGAGATTGGGCCGCTTCAGGGCTGGCAGTAAGTATCCATTGGCCGAGTAACTGCGTTGTGGCAGACCGGTGCGGTCGACAGTAAAAAGCGATCGATGGGGCCCTAGATGCTCTCCACTCCAGGGCTCCTGCGCTCGAGGGATTTGAGATGTCTGGTCCAGCGCTGCCAGGAGAGAGGTTTCGACGGGTGCCTGCCACGGGGAGAGCGACGTGTGGATGGCTCCGTTGATGCCGTGAAACTGGGTCTGTATCGGACAGACATCGGTTGCAGGTGCCTCGAGATGGTCTGGATCCGCCTCCAGTCTTTCGCTCTTCCGATAGTATGGAGCCAGGTCTGCCCAGGACCAGCCGGGGTTGCCCAAGGCAGTGTCCCAGTTATCTAGGTCGGTCGCGGACGGTCGCCCGTAGGCCATGAAGTTGATGGCACTTGAACCTCCCAGTACTTTACCCTTGGGGATATGATGTGATCGATTGAGGTTCCCTGACTGATCTTCACATTAGAAATGATAGCCTTGGATGGAAGCAGGGCTACGTACCAGCGGCACGCTTTGATACATCCAGTCGTACGCAGGATTGTGCATCATTGCAGCCATTCCTGTCAGTTTGAGAACATTGGGGTCGTCGAGGCTGGCATTGCCGGCCTCAAGCACGCCCACCGTCACATTAGGGTTGGTGGTCAGCCGGGAGGCGACGACGAGGCCAGCCGTGCCTCCGCCGATAACGATATAGTCAAAGGGCCGCGCAAGAAAGTCGCTGACTTGAGCGGTAGCATGTGCCGAGTCCATGGTGTCGTATTGGCTTGATTAGAGGGAGGTGATGCAACAGCAGACAAACTGAAAAGGTCTTTTGATAGGGTCTGCAAAATGCGATGACGTTACGCTTATATGACCAGGACTGTGAATAGCTACCATACCTGGAATTAGCCAGTCGGCTCAATTCGACAATCTTCCGATTTGATATCCCTGAGGCTTGATATCTCGGGTGGTGGCTTCTGGCTCGGAGTTTCGAACCGGGATATTATCACCTATCGCCCGACATGTTTGTGCCTTATCCCAGTAAGCCAACAACATAAATGGACATAACATCAGTACAAACAGTGCACTACAGCCTGCACGTCACATCCTATCATAACTATCATGCTATCCGAACAATCCACGGATCCGAGTTTGCACCTGCCCCGACTTCTATGCTTTCATGGCGGGGGCACGAATGCTCGCATTTTCCATGCCCAGTGCCGGGTCCTCCGAGCCGGGCTGCAGGGATTCTTCCGACTGTGTTTCGTCGAAGCGCCTTTCCCGTGCCAACCAGGCTTAGACGTGACATCCGTCTACAGTGCCCGCGGGCCCTACCGTCGATGGCTGCGCTTCAAGCGCGAGCACCCGGAGATCGACGCCGAATCAGCGGTCCGAGCAATTGACCTGGCCATCCAAGCTACCGTGCAGGAGGACAATCAGAAGGGGGCAACGGGCGAGTGGGTCGGCTTGCTGGGATTCAGCCAGGGCGCGAAACTCTGTGCCAGTCTGTTATTCCGACAGCAGGTGCAGGAAAGCAAACTCGGGAAAAGCAGCACCCCGACGCAGTTTCGGTTCGCAGTGCTTCTTGCGGGTCGGGGGCCACTGGTATCACTGTCTCCAAACTTGGTCATGACTCCATCCCTGGTGGACGCATCCCATCTGGGGTTCCAGGTGCGCGTGGACCGCACCAGCCGCGAACACGTCCTACGTCTGCCCACGGTCCACGTCCACGGCATGCAGGACGAAGGGCTACCACTGCATCAGCAGATGCTGGAGCAGCACTTCGAGAAGGGACGAACGCGATTGGTGCAATGGAACGGGGGACATCGCGTGCCGGTTGAGACGAAGGTGGTGGTGGCGATTGTCAAGGAGATCGTGGCCGTGGCGAAGGAGACCGGCGTAACCTGGTAGTGATTTGTTGATTTGTGAACGTTACTCGATGTCTAGTAGCTCGGGCTGAACGCCCAGCAGCCGAGCAACCGTCCAGCAATCCATGTAGGCTCAGACATAAATAAAATCTTCCACATATCCCATCCATCCATCACTATCCCAAGCCCACCTCATCTCCATCAAACCACCCACCACCATGCCCTCCCCAATTTTTACTACGCTCCTCTCCATTTTGATAAGTTACCTCCTCTACCATGTCATCCGCACCTACTACCGCCTCGCACACATCCCCGGCCCCTTTTGGGCCAGGTTCAGCAACCTCCCCCGTGTCTCCTGGGTGAAGACGATGCGCGCGCACGAGATTCACCAAGAGCTGCACCGAAAGTACGGCAACGTCGTGCGCATGGGGCCAAACATGGTGTCTATCGCCGACCCAGACGCAATTCCAGTGGTGTATCCTCCTCGCGCGGGGTTTCCCAAGGTATGCCTATCCATACTCCCTACTCAGACCCTACCTTGTACCCCATACACCTCAGTACTTCCAGCGCCCTCTACCCCCTCATAAGCTCCCTTCCCCCATAGCCCCCACCAGCCCTCAATCCATTCATTGATACTGAAAAAAGAACTCCAGAGCAAATTCTACCGCGCCTTCATCCCACACACCCCCACGGGAACCCCCCTCCCCGCAATCTTCACCACGCAAGACGAAGCCCAACACAAGCAACTCAAATCGCCCATCGCACCCATCTACTCCCTCAGCAACACCACCACCCTGGAGCCCTTCGTCGACCAGACCCTGCGCCTCCTCACCTCGGAACTAGACAAGCGCTTCACCAACAAAAAACAGCTGTTTGATCTGGGCGACTGGCTACAGTACTTCGCCTTTGAGACGATGGGCACGATGACGTTCTCAAAAAGATATGGACTGTTGGAGGAGGGAAGGGATGTGAATGGTATGTTGGGCGCGATTTGGGGGTTTATGTTGGGGGTTGCGCCGGTTTGTTTCCCTTCCTTCCTTCCTCAGGTGGTGTTTTGTATGGATGGATGGATGGGTGTGGCTGATGCGAATGACTTGCATGGAAATAGATGACACAGATTCCCTGGCTCGACCGCCTGTGGAATAAGTCCCGTCTAACGGCGCTGCTGAAATCGCCTGCTGCCGCGTCGCCGATCTTGAAGATTGTGGCGGATGCGATCTCACAGCGGAAGACGCTGCGGGAGGAAGAGTCAGCCCTAACTGCGGAGACTGAGACTGGAGCTGGGTCTAAGGCCAAGAGTGACTTCAGTACCAAATCGCATAAGGATTTTCTGGACCAGTTTCTGGATCTGCAGGAGGCGAATAGGAATGTGCAGCCTTGGTGTGTTTATCATCAGCCCTTTATCTCTTCCTGTTAAGTCTCATTAACTACCCCACTCCCACTACCACTCCCACTACCACTCCCCCATGCCACTCACTCATCACATATCCCCACCACCCATACACCCTTATCCTCTATACCCCTTCCCCCCATCTTCCCCCAAATAACCAACTAACAACGATACAAAAAAAAAACCCAGGTACATCCAAGCCTGGACCTTCTCGAACGTAATCGCAGGCAGCGACTCAACCGCCTCCGTCATGAAAAGCATCATGTACAACCTAATCTCGCACCCGACGACCCTGCAAAAACTCCACGACGAACTCACCCACAACCTCCCCAGCCCCAGCCCCAGCCCCAGCCCCCGCCCCAATCCCAGCTCCCCAACAACCACCCCCTCTCCCATCACAACCACAACCACAACAACCCCCCACTCCCCCACCGAAGACCTACACCTCCCCCAATGGAAACACCTCACCCCCCTCCCGTACCTCGACGCGGTCATCAACGAGGGCATCCGACTACACCCGCCGTTCTGCCTGGCGCTGGAGCGGGTAGTTCCTGCCCCCGGGATGACGATTTGCGGTGTGTGGGTGCCCGGCGGGACGGTGGTGGGGATGAATCCGTTCGTGGTGAATCGGGATGAGGCGGTTTTTGGACCGGATGGGGGGGTGTGGAGGCCGGAGCGGTGGTTGGAGGGTGAGGAGGGGGATTTGGGATTGGGGGAGGGGACTAGGGAGAGGAGGAGGAGGAGGAGGAGGAGGATGGAGGGGAGTGTGTTAACCGTATGTTTGTCTTTTCTGTTTTGTTTTTGTGGGTGTTGGGGTGGGGGTGGGGGTGGGTTGGGGAGGAGGGAGGGACGACGGGGTATTGGGATTGAGCTGACTATTGGAATATTAGTTCGGGGCTGGCAGACGCGTGTGCATGGGGAAGCATGTGGCGCTGTTGGAGATTCAGAAGATTGTTCCGGCGTTGGTGCTGAATTACGAGGTAAGTGTTTAATCCTGTTTTTGTTTCCCCGAAAGGGAGGGGTTGGATGGTACGCTGACTATAATGATGATGACGATGATAGTTCCATATGCCTGACCCCGCGTCCTACACGGCGGAGAACTCGTATTTCTTTCGACAGAAGGGTATTGATGTGGAGATTCGCAGACGTGGGTTTGACGTCTGACGGCTATATGCTATATAGTGTCTGCTATGTGCTATGGGAAGGATATTGATGAGGGAGTGCTAATGGGTTCATGGATGCACGAGAGAAAACGAAATCCGGGTATATAACAGTTCATGCAAGGAAGCTCGCGACCAGCTATACCTCCATGTTCCAGGCCTGGCTGAGGTTGCTGATATTGGCCAAGGTCTGAAGCGTGTGCAGGATCTCTTGCAGCTGGAGGTCGGTTGTTGCGTCGAGGTCCTGGTTTTTCATGAAGAATTCGGCGCAGAGGACCACCGGGAGTGGGGCTAAGGGGTGGACCTGGGATGGTGTTAGGTGATGGGTTTTTATGTATATGGGACATACATGCATCCTACCTTGAAGTAGCTCAATTCGGATAACATCTTGGCTAGCCGGACTATCTCCTCTGCAGCTGACAGTGCTCGTTGGCGGGATCCGATTATTAATGTCTGATTGCCCTCCGCAGACCCAACGACGGATTCAAGCGCGCGACAGTGGTAGAGGATGCTGGACTGGGCTAGAAGGTTGTTGAAGAGATGGACCGGGTCGACAGGCCACGTGGATGACACCGGACAGTTGGTTGCGATGGCCTCGGCCTTCTCGGTCAGGATGGAATCCAGCCATTGGTGGCGCTCCCAGAAGCCGTCTGACACCCCGCTATAGATTTGTTCGACGGTCGTTTGTTGGCGGTGCGACAGGCTGCGCCCACACAGAGTGGCCAGAATGATGCTGCCGGTAAAAGGCGCGAGGTTTGACGCCTCAGAGTCCACCGCCTCCGACAGAAAGTCGCTCGGCTCGTTCAACTGACCTGTTTGAAACGCGTGTTCATTGGCGGGTAGACGAGTCATAATCTGGAAGATGTTAGTTGCGATCTCAACTGGAGCGGCTGAGGGTGCGTACAATGCGTTCATTGAAAGTCAAAGGGTAGTCCGAGCGCATGCTGATGAAGCAGTCCAGCACGTACGCCATCCAGAACACCCGCCGCTTCTCCTCGGTGCGGATCCAGCCTTCTGGCTCTGCCGTCGTCTCGGCGTTGTCGATCTCATGCAGCTTCATCAGCTGGACCAGTCGAAAGCATTGGCCCGCACTCATCCAGCCCCGATCATAGGTGAGACGAGTGAACTCGTAGATCGACACCATGAGCCAGGCCTGGACGTGCTCTATTTGGTAGAACTCCACGCTTACATCCTTGAGCGACTCCAGCAGACGGAGTGCCGATCGGTAGAGCGGCTCGCGGAGATGCTCCAGCTGGGCGGACATGGACGCCACCATCGCCCACATGGCATACTGCAAACATCGACGGGCCTCTGTTTTGATGAAATCCTTGGTCCACAACAAGTAGGACTGTTGATGGAGAATAGGCACGAAGCTGTGTACCCGATCGAAATACAACTGGTCTCTGCTTTACTCTCAGTAGCGGTACCATAGGTAATACAGACAGAAACTTACAGATCAGCCCGGAGCACGTCCGAGATCGCCTCAAGGGCTTCACCAGGAGCTACCCCAAAGGGGCTTATGACTAAAGGATCCCCAGGCGGTGTCAGATCAACCGGTTGTGGCAACCCATTGTTGACCGGCAGCGGGGCCTGGAAGGCGTGCACCAGCATATCCACCGTCTCGGAACCATCGATGGAGGGGATGTCGGTGATTTGTCCGTTGCCCTGCCGCAGCAGCTGATTTTCGAGGTTTGCTGATCAACTACGTCAGCTCACGCAACCCATCTCACGGAGTGTCACACTGACAGATGCGAGTTTGTAAGGTCTTCAAGTGTCCTTTCTTGGGGCCGCGACGAGAGCTCGGGGGGCTCATTACACATGCGACCCCGGCAAGGAAGCAGTTCTCGCACTGGGGTTGCTTCCCATCACACCGTAGCTTCCGTCGGCGACACTCGGCGCAGGCAGAGCCCGGCCGCTGTCGGGAGGAAGCTTGCTGCTGATCGTTGGAAGAGTCGGTCGAGTCCATATTCTGCAAGGCTTGTGCTGTGTTTCCTGGTCCTGATGCGACTGCAAGCTATGGGGGCCGGCTTTAGAGTTTTATAGTTTTGGCAGCTTGGCCAGCAACCAGGGTAGAGATCCATTCTTGATTTTGCCTCCAGCAAGCCACTAGCTCCACGCCATGCAGTTGCACGGAGATAAGCGTCACAGATGCCCTAGTGAGTTGCCCGCCCACCCCCGCTGGACCGTGACTAGGGAACCATTTCCGACTTCAGCATTTTCGCCGCTGGCGTTGGAGGATCAGGGAGGGCGATCCCCCCGGGCTGAGGGAGGGTGACACAGGTTGTCAGACGTACTCCAGCCTAGTCCAAATGATTATACCCCACCGGCCGATGCGCAGAGATCTCTCGACGCGTTGCAAATGGCATCATTATCCCGGACGAGGAAGGGCCCCTCGTCCCCTCTCGGAGGACTGTCTGGTCTGGTCTGGTCTGGGCAGGATGTGGAAGACACTGGCTGCGCGAGGGACGCCCAGCTGTATAAGGTCCTATCGCCGCCGGGGCGGGGATGTCGCTGTTAGTTGGCTTGAAGAACGAGGGGTCATTGGGAAGATGAGGCCGGGCTGAAGGGCGGCGGCGGAAGCGCGACAAGAGATCGCAGATCAGCTCGGGAGCCGGGGGGGTCGATTACTGCATGACCGTACCGTTACCGTTCCCGTTACCGTTACCGTGACGGATCCATCCTCAGTCCGTTACGGACCCGGGGTTGGCGCCGTGACTAAGCTGCCCGTTGCTCTCTTCCTCTTTCTCTTTCTCCTCTTTCTCCGCTTCTTCTTCCTCCTGCTCTCTCCTCTTCTGCTTCCATCTCCTCGCGCACGCAATCCCCCCCCCCTGGCCCCAACTAGCCCCAGTGACGATTGGACCCCATGTCGATGCAACCCTTTGCAACGCCCACCTGGGGGCCCGAGAAAAATGGGTTGACAGGAGGGATGCCACCGTGCTGCATACTTCATGCTGCACGGACCGCTCGAAGGGGAGTAGCGGCCTGTGCCTGGTCTGGTCATCACCCGTCAGGCCTGACAGACAAGACAGATCAGACAGACCAGACTGGCCTGCCTGCCTGCCCCGGTTCTTCTGCCTGGGCCTTCTTCTCCTGTCTTCATCTCCACCCTCGTCACCCACAGATCTTGTCCTTCCCTCCACATTGTACCTACTCCGTGTGACCCATCGAGCCAAGAGCCTGCTGGAGCCTCGCATCTCTCATACTGGACCCTGTCACACAAAGGCCCTCTCATGATCTCCGAGTCTCTGACCCGGCCGTCCAGCACCAGTTCCCTGAACAGGAACGCCCCGGTGATCTGGCCTCTATCTGCAGACCCATCTTGACGCCAGCCTTCCACCTGCATTTCCTGGTATCTATGGTCAACGACCCTCCGCTACCTTCCAATTGGCTTCCGGGTAAGGTCATTCTGGGACGATCCACTAAACGGTACCTTTGACTGCACGGATCCGGCCTCCCATGCGGCATTAGTGGGGATGGCCAACCTCGTTAGTCCGCGCTAGTCGCTACTAGTAGATGACCACAGGATGCAATCTCTTTCAAGAGGGTCCGCGCTGATGATTTGAGATGGATGGTCCTCGGAGCTTGGGTCCTTTTTGGAGGAAGGTGGTGAAACGGCCCCTCAAACTGCCCGGTCTCTACCTTGGCCGCCGTAGGGCACCGGAAATTCATGAGGCCCTGGGACTCGGACTAGGCACCTACCTATAGCCACGATTGATTCAAGCACCCCAGTAGAGGGTTAAAATGACGCGGTGGGCTGGCTCGGTGCATGGCTCGCTCCATTTTTACTACTAGGTAGGCCGTAGTGTTTCTACCGACGCTGTCGTGCTATTTGCGTCCATTCATACACTCATGACTTGGTAGGACCCGCCAGAGCACGGAGCTTAGTGATTTCTTTCGGCAACTGATCTAGGGACGAGTTGTGATATCTGGAGCGCATGCAAAAGCATCTTCACAATATGCCTGGAGGATCTCATCCATGATGCCGGCCTTGGTCGAAGAAGTGATCATGGCCAGGGAGACCTCTGATACGAGTGCCATAGATATCAATCCCTCATGGAGGAGGCCCATGGGCACGGTCATGGTTGGCCCAAATAAGAAAAAATCAACGTCGTCCCGTATCTGGAATGCCGCAATACGCGCCGAGGCATCTTTTCTAAACACCGGTTCTAATTTCAGTCTTCTCACAAAATTACTGAGCCATGTATGATTTGCAGTTTACTGGGAAAGGCGGCACGCAACTTCCGATAAAGCTGGCGGGCGAGATAAGTGGCCGGATAAGACATCTAAATCAGAGACTTCTACGCCACTGGTTTCAGCTCTGGACAGCTCTAGACCCAGTCATGTGTTTCTACCAATCTATAAACTATACACAAGCCAGTCTGATTGGGCCACTAGCGATAGATGCAGATTTAGCGGGTGGCGTCACTGGAACTTTTGCTTTAAATCCCGGTTACCACCCCGGCCTCAACCCCGGCTTCCCCTAGGCAAACTGCATAAATACGTGCCTACGCCCGATGGAATCGGTCTAATCTTAGTATGGTCTGAGTGGGTACTGCCGATCTGGAGAGCCGTCTCGAGGCGTTTAACCTGCTCGGGGGGATCAAGGACAACATCCCCGAGTTGTTTAAATAGGCACTAGTCCGATTTACGCAGGTGGCTACACTAATGTGGACCTAACAGCCAGCTCATACATCAGACATGGGATCCTGCACTCAATAATACCATCTAGTGTATATACACTGTCCGACGCTCCTGCAGGCCCCGTCTCCCGTGGAACCCCCTCATTCAGATTGGTCGATATGAAACATGTGTCAACAGAGGAAGCAGAACCATCCAGCCAGACCGACCCATTCTCGCCCATAGAGGGACAGCTCTGTTTCGACTTTCACGCCGAGGTAGTGTGGGAACTTCCGAGAACGGCCATCGTTGTTGAGGGCCGGTCGACAAAATTCGCGTCGTCGTCCATAATCTGCTTGAACGAATCTGGCTCCTGAATGCGCGCAAAGTATTCTTGGCTGGCGGCTTCGTCCTTCCATGTCATGATGCAGAGCGCGTCGTGGTTTGGATCACTACCAAGCAGCAGCTTTGCCGGGTAACCGTCTTGTTCTTCGCGGTGCATGTAGAATCGCTGGTGGATCGGGAAAGTGTCTTCGGTTAGAGACCGAATCAAGGGAACATGCTTCGTCTCGAAGTAGTTCTCAAATTCGACAGGAGTCAAGCCAGCTTTGCGGCGGCAGAGGAGAAGGAGGGAGTAAGTCATGACGATAACGATGAATGGCTCGTAAAACGGTTTGCAGAGAGGGTAAGAAGCGACTGAAAATGGACAGGTGAAAACGATATTGTTGAACGGCTATCGCAGACCTTCCTATTTAAGGCTTTCATGGCCGGATTGCATTGCATTAGACTGACTGTAGCATTCCGTGGATTCGGACTTACCAACTATCGACCCGGACTCCTCAGGGTCACTGAAACAAATCGGCTCGGGGAAATACCCTAAACACTAACCGACAGCATGTCCCCGAGGCAGGACCTTGCATGCCATCTGCCCGTCTCTTCTTACTAGATGTGCAACTAAGAGTCCTACGTCCCATTTTGTTCTGTAACCTTTTTTCCCGCCAGATACCACATCTCATATCGACTCCACACAACCGTACACATGTCTACCGCCAAACAGCCTGAAGCCGATTTGGAAATTGCCATCATTGGCGCCGGCGTCGTTGGTCTGGCTCTTGCGATCGGCCTTTCTCATCGAAACATCAAGGTGAAGGTCTACGAACAATCGCACGACTTCAATGGCTTTGGAGGTGGCATCGGCTTCTCACCCAACGCGGTGCGTTGCATGAATCTTCTTCAGCCTCAGCTGGTCGAGGCCCAGCGTAAGACTGCCACCCCCAGTGGCGATCCCAAGAATCCGATGGACTGGATGGTCTACCTAGATGGGTATTCCCATGATGCGACTGATAGCTCAATTGAAGAGCCAGAGCTATTCCGCCTCTACACGGGCCATCGCGGTTTTGAAGGATGCGTGCGTGCACAATTCCGCGATGAGATGCTGAAGATCCTGCCTGAGGGCGCCCTTGAGCTTGGCAAACGTGTAGACCAGATCGAGGACCACGAGGATGGCGACAAAGTGCGTCTACATTTCCGAGATGGCACCATAGCCGAAGCGGATGCCGGTATGTTTATTCTCACACTCCTCTCTGTACAGAAGCTCATTATGCAGTCATTGGCTGTGACGGTATTAGGTCTCGCACCCGTGCTTTCCTCCTTGGACAAGACCACCCGGCAGTTTTGCCGTCCTACACTCACCTCTACGCCTTACGCGGGCTAATCCCCATGGAACGGGCCATTCAGGCCCTCGGCCAGTACAAGGCCCAAAATCGCCACATACATCTCGGTCCAAACGCCTACGTGATCACCATCCCCGTGGCTCAAGGCTCAATGCTCAACTGTGTGGCATTCGTGTCAGACCCAAATGACTGGCCCGCCACCGCGAAGTTGACAGCCCCAGCCACGCCCACTGAAGCTACCGAATCCTTCGCAGACTTCGGCCCAGCGGTGCGTGGGATCATCGACGCGGTGGCCCACAATTCCCCAACGCTGGACAAATGGGCCATATTCGACAGCCATGCCCATCCAGCCCCTACCTACGCGCGCGGTCGTGTCTGTATCGCCGGAGATGCAGCGCACGCGGCAGCGCCACACCACGGGGCCGGCGCTGGATGTGGCATGGAGGATGGGCTGGCGTTGGCGTCTCTGCTGGCCCAGGTCGGTAACGGACCCAACAAAGCAGCTGCTCTCAGAGCGGCCCTGGCCAGCTACAGCTCGGTTCGACTAGAGCGAACACACTGGTTGGTAGAGAGTAGTCGCTTCCTGGGCGATATGCTGGTGTGGAAGAATCCCAGCACGGGACGGGACTTTGAAAAATGCTCCCGCGAGCTGTACACCCGATCCCATAAGATTTGGGACTTTGACGAGAGGGGCATGTTGCGCGAGTTGGAAGAGGAGTATCAACGGCGGTTGAATGGGGACGGACCGGTCCTGCAGACACTGCCTGAGGGTGTACCTGTGTGATTCTTCTGGCGGGTCTGTAAGTCTGTGATGTTGGTAGATAGTCGTATACACTATAGCTAGCAATATCAAGATTCTCTACACCTACATGTTCCAGCTATCTGATGATCCCACGAGTCGAGTCCGAGGGTCCTACTACCCAGAAACCTAAATATAGATAACCCCGAACCTGCCCCAAAAACTTTTTCCGGTCTATCTTACCCGATGTGCATTACTTCACACCTACGACAACAACAATGACTACTACCAGCCAACCAATCCACCCCTCAGAAAAACCAACACAAAACATCCCCAAACCAACAACAAAAACAAGAAAAACTACCCAAAAAAAGAGGGGGTGGCAACCCCACCCCCTAAGATCCCTGACCGCCCACCCCACCCCACACATAAGCAAGCACACACAACCCCAACCCCAAGCACATGCACATGCACAACCAGGATCGCCTTATCATGCAGATGCACACGCGTACGCGCACGCACAATATCCCCGTTCATGCAGACGCAGCAGCAGCTAGGTCCAGTCACCCCGAGAATCCAACCCACATGCGTACCCCCCTACCCCCCCCCCCGGCCCGGAGTTTCAGCTCGGCCTGGGGATGCAGCCGATAAGATGCACGACCACCGACCGGTTGGGGATGCGGGATTGCGTGGAGGCGGAGGGGGAGGCGAGATTAGACCTGGAGATTCGGTGGCTTGCTGGCTGGCTGGCTGTGATCCTTGTGATGGAATATCGCCGATTCAGTTTCACATGGCATTGTTGCTATTTGGGTTGGGGGTTGTGTGTGTGTGTGAGGTCTGGGCCATGGGTTGGAGTCCGGGACGGGACGGGACGGGACGGAAAACTCAGGCGGAATGGGGTATGGGATGTGTGGGAGGGGGATGGATGGTAGAGGTCGGGACGGTGTGTCGGGTCGGGAAAAGGGTGAGAGCTCGGGTGAGGAGTGGGAGGAAGGGAACGGGACGGTGTTGTGGTTGTGGTTGTTGTTGTTGTTGTTTTGGGTTGTATAGGCTTGAGATAATGGGTGTTGTGGTCAATGGGGGGGAAGGTAATAAAGTATTGGTGATGCTTCCATGTCGTTGGGATTGTGATATTCAGAAGATTCACAGCATTTCATACCTTCAACTACCCATCTGTTTCTCACACCTGAGATCAACTCTCATCTTACAATATTGGAACCACCATGAACACTCCCAAATCCCCCAAGGCGAGCGATATTAAGCTGCTGCTCTTCGGCCCGCAAGCCCTCTCATTCAATGTCGATTCCCTCTGTCAGCTCCGCTCGATACTCCACCACTCTCCCGGCTTGTTCCAATGGGCGTTGGACGTCCTCGCGGAACTTCCCGCGCTGTGGGACGACCTAGTCACCGCTATACCCAACTTACGGGACCTTCCTGATGTGGCTCAGAGGTTGAAAGAGCTGAGTGAGTGGTTTCAGTCCTCAAATCAGGAGGTCCCGAGGGTGGCGTTTCCGTTGCAGAATGTGCTGCTTACGCCGTTGGTTGTGTTGACGCAGCTGGCGCAGTATGCTGTTTTTGTGCAGGCGGTGGAGGGAGAGGGGTCGTCGTTGGGTGAGGATGTGCAGACGGTAGGACTCTGTACTGGGCTGCTCAGTGCGCTTGCTGTGTCGGCGGGGCGAACGAGGGAGGAACTGGGGACATGGGGGAAGGTTGCGGTGAGGTTGGCGGTGGTTGTTGGGGCTGTTGTAGACTTGGATGACTTGAAAGAGGAGGCGCAGTCTTTGGCTGTTTCTTGGGGGGTCAAGGACTCGATGGATGTAGTTGGTGGTGTTTTGGAGGGTGCAAAGGTGAGTGGTCATGATTTTTGAAAATTCGAATGGAGGTTGACGAATATAGGGCTATGTATCCGTCGTGTATGATGAGAGACGCGCCACGATCACCACGACCAAGTCCAGTGCTTCTGATCTGTTCCAGAAGTTCAAGGCGGCTGGTCTGGTAGGGGGAGATGTGTCGTTGAGAGGGAGCTTTCATAGCAGTCGTCATGAGCAGACTGTCAAGCTGCTCGAGGATGTCTGCGCCTCTCGCGCCCATTTGCAGTTTCCTGTGGCTTCTAAGCTAGCCCACCCAGCTGTACTTCCCGCTGGATCGGCCCAGACAGATGCGAGACTGGACGTCCTAGCATTGCGGGCAATCCTCGTCGACAAGTCTCAGTGGCATTGCACCTTTTCGGCAGCGCAGTCAGACACGTTACAAACGAAGGAATCCCAAATCGCAAGCTTTGGCCCCGAGCGCTGCGTGCCCCCCTCGCTCCTTCCCAAAATTGGCTCTCGCATTATTCACGTCGCCGACTTGGACCTGTATCATCTGCGGCCGACCCACGGTCTTGTCACCCCACCGTCCAGCACAGAAGATGATGACGACCCCACAGACTGTCGGATCGCCGTGGTGGGCATGTCCTGCCAGGTGCCCGGTGCTCGGGATCTGGAGCAGTTCTCTGCGTTGCTGCGCGAGGGCAAATCCCAGCACATCGAGGTCCCTAGTAGCCGGTTCGGGATGGACACTCCGTGGCGGACTTCCGATCCCAAGCGAAAGTGGTACGGCAACTTCATCGACGACCACGATTCCTTCGATCACAAGTTTTTCAAGAAGAGCCCGCGTGAAATGGCCTCAATGGATCCCCAGCATCGACTGATCCTGCAGACTGCTTACCAGGCTCTTGAGCAATCGGGCTACTTTCATGACCGCCGCTTTCCCGACAAGCATATCGGTTGTTTCCTGGGAGTCGGGCTGGTCGACTATGAAAACAATATTGCTTGTCACCCGGCTACCGCGTATGCAGCCACAGGGAACCTGAAAAGCTTCGCCGCTGGTCGAATCAGTCACCACTTTGGCTGGACAGGACCATCGCTTACGCTTGACACTGCCTGTTCGTCATCAGCGGTTGCTGTTCATCAAGCGTGCCGTGCCATCCTCCACAATGAGTGCTCTGCTGCCCTGGCTGGTGCTTCTAGCCTCATGACTTCTCCAGATTGGTTCCATAACCTGGCGGGTGCATCCTTCTTGAGTCCTACCGGGCAGTGCAAGCCTTTCGATGCCCTTGCAGACGGATATTGCCGTGGTGAAGCTGTTGGTGCTGTTTTCTTGAAGAAGTACTCGGCTGCCGTAGCCGACAACGACCAGATATTGGGGGTCATTGCAGCCACAGAAGTGTTCCAGAACCAAAATTGCACTGCAATCACCGTCCCCAACTCGATTTCATTGGGCGATCTCTTCAATACCGTCACCAAGCAAGCAAGGTTGGGACCTTCCCAGGTTACCGTGGTTGAGGCCCACGGGACAGGAACCCCGGTTGGGGATCCGGCCGAGTACGACAGCGTGCGAAATGTGTTTGCGTGTTCCCCACGCTCAATGCCTGTATCACTTGGCTCTGTCAAGGGCCTGGTAGGCCATGGAGAATCGGCATCGGGAATGACAGCTCTGATTAAGGTGTTGCTGATGGCCCATGAAGCCTTCATTCCGCCTCAGCCAAGCTTCACAGCCCTCAACCCATCTATCGACGCCTCGAAGCAAGTGGAAATTGCCACTGCGCTCAAGCCGTGGCTTGCTGATCTCCGAGCTGCGTTGATCAACAACTACGGAGCCTCGGGGTCCAATGCGTCTATGATAGTAACACAGAATCCGGCCCAGGAAAAGCCCCATACTCAATCCCAGCCATCAGGGGTGAAGCTCCCTTTCTGGCTATGCGGACTTGATCAATCCAGCCTGCGACGATATGCCTCCCGGCTCCGGGAATTTATTGCGAACAAGGGCAACGAGCTATCCCTTTCGAACCTGTCATTTCAACTGGCCCGTCAGTCAAACCGGACCCTAGAGCATACCGCTATTTTCTCATGCTCTACTCTGGATGAATTCGATGATAGGCTTTTCAGAATCGAACAGGGTTCTCCCGGCACACCTGCCATCCCTCGGAAGGCGGCACGGCCCGTTATTCTGT
The DNA here is from genome assembly GCA_003184645.1 of Aspergillus ellipticus CBS 707.79. Classification (NCBI taxonomy): domain Eukaryota; kingdom Fungi; phylum Ascomycota; class Eurotiomycetes; order Eurotiales; family Aspergillaceae; genus Aspergillus; species Aspergillus ellipticus. The sequence goes on from KZ825976.1 coordinate 50,772, forward strand.
GCTTTGGAGGCCAGGTTTCCACGTTTGTTGGCTTGGATCGCACGACCTATGAAAGCACGGCTATTCTACGCCACCATCTCGATCACTGTAATGCAGTATGTGTGGAGTTGGGACTGGATAGCATATATCCAACTATTTTCCAGCGCTCGCCAATTGAGAGCATCGTCCAGCTCCAGACCTCCCTGTTCGCGATTCAGTATTCCTGCGCACGCAGCTGGATAGACTGTGGTCTCTCAAACCATATTGTGGCGGTTGTGGGACACAGCTTTGGGGAGCTAACCGCGCTCTGCGTTTCTGGGGGTTTGGCGCTGCCAGATGCGCTGCGTATGATCTCGGGTCGTGCCCAGTTGATTCAAAGCAAGTGGGGAGAAGATCAGGGATTGATGATGGCAGTGGAAGCAGATCTGGACGTGGTCCAGCAGCTTCTGGGTGAGACTAATCAGGCAGTCCCTGACGCCCTGCCAGTAAACATTGCATGCTTCAACGCGTCGCGCAGCTTCACGCTAGCTGGGTCGACACAGGCCATTGATCAGATGGCGGCTAAGATTAAGGAAGCACCATTCTCCGGATCGGTTAGGGGGAAGAAGCTAAATGTCACGAACGCGTTCCATTCAGCCCTCGTGGACCCATTGGTCCCTGGGCTCGCGGAACTCGGTCAGAGCTTGCCCTTCCAGGTCCCGAACCTCCGGTGGGAACAAGCCGCGGAGACCAAGTCATCCAGCCAGCCTTTGACAGTTTCATATGTTGCCGACCACATGCGCAATCCAGTGCATTTCGTGTCGGCAGTCCAGCGCCTTGCTCAGGACTACCCATCCGCTATCTGGCTCGAGGCAGGATCCAACTCGACTATCACAACGCTCGCCAGTCGAGCCCTAGGTTCGGCTTCATCACAACATCACTTCCAGTCTATAAACATCACCCACGACGGCGCATGCCAGTCTCTGTCAGAGGCCACGACGGCGCTCTGGAAAGAGGGCGTTGACGTGTCCTTCTGGCCCCATCATGCGAGCCAAACAACTCAATACCCGCTGATACTCCTCCCCCCGTATCAATTTGAGTATGCACGACACTGGCTGGACCGCACAACACCAGAGCCCACAGTGATTGTATCCGGGCCCCCGCAAACCGATGAGCCCCCATCCCAGATGTGGACGTTTATCGGATATCAAGACCAGGCACAACGGGCCGCTCGATTCCGGATAAATACCAACTGCCCAGAGTACCAGGGCATGTTATCAGGGCATTTGGTTGTCCAAACAAGCCCGATTTGCTCGAGTGTCTTGCAGTTGGAGATCACTATGGATGCGCTCTCAAGCCTTCGTCCACAGTTCAAGGATGGCACGTTCCAGCCGCAGCTGCAGGCTATAGACAGCCACGGACCCATGAACCCTGATTCCACTACCGGACAGGTCTGGTTGGATTTCACCGCGCTCGACGACCAGGCGCTCCTTTGGAAATTCGCCATCGGTAACGACGACGGTCGCACAACTAGTCCGTTTGCCTCCGGACGCATTGCGTTTTCACCGGCTGATGATGAGAAAACCCGGACGGAGTTTGCGCGGTACGAGCGTCTCGTGCATAGTAGCAGATGCCAGAGTCTGATAAGCAGCCTGAACGTCGATGAAGCCATGCAGGGACACAGTATCTACAAGGCTTTTGCTGAAATTGTGGACTACTCGGCGGCATACAAAGGACTGCACAAGATCGTGTCAAAGGGTATGGAATCGGCAGGTCAGGTGGTTCGCAGGTATCCGGGTAAGCGATACGTTGATACCGGGTTGCTGGATTCGTTTTGCCAGGTCGCAGGAATCTTCATCAACTGCATGATGGAGAAAGCTGACGCTGATATGTATATCTCGGACCGCATTGAGCAGTGGATGCGTGCGCCGAGATTGCACAAAATGGACGCTAACGCCTGGCCTGAGGCGTTTGATGTCTATGCTGCCAACCAACGCATTAATGAAAAAGAAATCCTCAGTGATGTGTTGATTTTCGACGCGAAAGATGGTACATTGGTGGAGGTTGTCCTTGGGATCCACTACCAGCGTCTACCGAAGGACATGATGCGCAAGGTCTTGGAGAGATTGGGTCGGAAGACGAAGGGGTCCACTCCAAACAAGGTCCAGGAAGTGCCCACGTCGAGCCCACCACCGGTCGCAGCGGCTCCAGCGCCATTGCCGGCGGCCTCGGCTCCGCCAGTCAATGTAAAGCCCAAGCCTGATATCCAGGACAAGGTCCGTGCTCTACTCTGTGACCTCTCTGGACTAGAGCCCGAGGATATCAAGCCTGAAACTGGGCTCGGCGATATGGGCATTGACTCTTTGATGGGTATGGAAGTTGCACGCGAGATCGAATCGGCATTCACATGCACCTTGGACGTCTCCGAGCTGGAGAATCTAACGGACTTCACTAGTCTTTTGCGCTGCATTGAAAATGCCTTGGGCTACAGTGCTGGAAACGAGCCGGAGCCGGCAGCTGCGATTGCTCCGCAGGTCAATGGTGCCTCTGCTGTCAATGTCTCTCACATAAATGGCGACTCGAACGGGGTCAAAGTAAACGGCAACTTCGCTGGCACGGCGACGGCAGTTCGGGAGGCGTTTGCTACCACAAAGCAGTCTACCGATGAGTTCATTGAGCGGTATGGACTGGCCGGCTACAGCAAAAATATCCTGCCGACCTCCACAGAGCTGGTCATTGTGCACATCCTGGATGCCTTTGATACCCTGGGAGCCTCTATCCGCCAGGTGGAACCTGGTCAGACGGTGTCGAGAATCCCCTACTTGCCGCGCCATGAGCGGTTTGTGGACTTCATCTATGGGATGCTAGAGAATCAAGCACGACTGGTGCGCGTCGAAGGTACTCGCATCACCCGGACCAGTACTCCCTGTCCAGACAAGTCAGCTTCCGTTCTGATGGAGGAGCTGCTGGCTGAAGGCTCCGACCACTCATACGACCACCGGCTCACCTACATGACGGGCTCCCGACTCGCCGATTGTCTCAGCGGTGCTGTAGACGGTGTTCAGCTGCTCTTTGGGTCGGCAGAAGGTCGCGAGCAGGCGAATGGCATGTACAGCCAATCTCCCATCAATTTGCCCTGGATCAAGCAAATGGAATTTCTGTTGGAACAATTTTTCGTCCATTTGCCGGCTGGTTCTGGAACGATCAATATCCTAGAAATGGGCGCAGGAACAGGTGGAACCACCTCGATCATGGCACCACTGCTGGCTCGCATGAGGGCTGACGTGGTCTACACGGTCACCGACATCTCGGCGTCACTTGTTGCTGGGCTACGGAAGCGGTTCAAGCAGTTCCCCTTCATGCGCTTTAAGACGTTCAACATCGAGGAGTCGCCGGCTGCAGACCTCCTTCAAAGCCAACATATCGTGCTCGCAACCAACTGCATCCACGCCACTCAGGATCTGGTCCGCTCCACCACCAACGTCCACCAGGTCCTCCGGCCGGACGGCGTCCTGATGATGCTCGAGATGACCGATCTGCTTCCCTGGGTTGATTTAGTCTTTGGGCCGATCGAGGGCTGGTGGCTCTTCAATGACAGCCGTCAACATGCCCTCGCATCCCCCGAAGTCTGGGAGCGCACTCTGCATCAGGTGGGGTATGGCTGGGTTGACTGGACTGAAGGACACCGACCGGAGGCCAGCATCCAACGAGTGATTGTCGCCATGGCTTCTGGCTCCAGGTATGACCGCGTCCCCCTTCCAGCCCAGCCTGTCCCCGCTGACAGCTCTCGCCAAGCGACCATTGATGCCTACGTTAGCGAATACGTCGCAGGTTTCCAGCTACCGTCATCAACTTCTCCCCGGAGAGATGTTGGGACAGGAATCCTGGTGACAGGAGCAACAGGTAGCCTGGGATCGCATCTCGTGGCGCACTTGTCGCAGCTGCACACCGTGCAGACCGTGATCTGCCTCAACCGGCCGCGAAGCACGGACGCTAAGCAACGGCAGGAGGAAGCTCTGCAGACCCGTGGCATCGAGGTCGATGCTACGAGTTTGGCCAAAATTCACGTCTTCCAGGCCGATGCATCCAAGCCACAGCTGGGATTGGCCCAACAAGAATTTAACTTCCTGGTCGACCATGTCACTGACATCATCCACAACGCCTGGCCGATGAGCATCTCTCGTTCCGTCGATGCGTTCGAATCGCAGTTCCAGGTACTGAGAAATCTACTCGACCTCGCTGCTATCGTGGCTCAGCAGCGGCCATTGACGCATCGGATTGGGTTTCAATTCATCTCATCGATTGCCACCGTGGGCCAGTACCCACGACGGACTGGGCGACCGCTCATCCCAGAAAACCGAATGACAGCCGAATCGGCCCTCTCTACAGGCTACAGCGAGGCTAAGCTGGTGTGTGAGCACATGCTGGATCGCACTCTTCATCAGCACCTTTCCCGATTCCGGCCCATGGTCGTCCGCATCGGCCAGATCGCAGGCTCCAAAACGATCGGCCATTGGAACCCAGTCGAGCATCTGGCATTCATGCTCAAGTCCTCCCAGACATTGAAGGCCTTGCCTGTACTAGAAGGAGTAAGGCTTACCCCATACTTCCTTCCCGAACCACCAAACTAACATCCGCAGGATCTATCGTGGTGCCTAGTAAACGACGTCGCAGGCACACTAGGCGATCTCATCCTCGGCGAAACAGACCCATACCCGGTGTACCATATCGAGAACCCTCGGCGTCAGCCCTGGCACGACATGCTGCAGCTCCTGGCTGATGTCCTCGAGGCTCCCGACCTGGTTCCCTTCTCGGAGTGGACCCGTCGCGTCCGGTCGTTCCCGGGGCCCATCCAGGACAACCCCGCCGCGCGATTAGTGGATTTCCTGGACGAGCATTTCATCGCCATGTCCTGCCATACGCGTCTGGTCTTGAATACTGCCCACAGTCGACAGCATTCGCCGACTTTAGCACGCGCGCAACCCGTGGATCCGGAGCTGGTGAGACGGTATGTTCAGCGGTGGAAGGAGATGGGGTTCTTGCGGTAGTCCGTAGCGGGTTAGAGCGATGGATGGGATGATTCCGGTGGCTGATTGTGGGTGGAATTGTGAGGAAGCGGAGTCGGTGTGAGTCCAGATTAGCTCGAAGTCGAAGGTTCAGGACAAGATCGCCGGCGGGAAAATGCCGCGTGGGGGATCGGCCCTAGTGGGTCACGTGGAGAGTCGGGGCGGAAGTACGGTGACACGAGGTAGCACCGATTTAAATTTGATGAAGTTCGAATTAAGTTCATTAAGTTCAAGACACGGATAGGTGGTGGCTGCATGGCAGTCAGGTGACCAACGTACAATGGCATTGATGGACTGAGACACGCTGCAAGTCATGCTTGTTCTGTCGACTGTGCGACTCCGTTGGGATGTCGCCAGTCCACGCCTGGGGCCTCAGGCACCAACACTGCTGGACCCACGGTAGGCGTCGGATGACAGTTGGAGTGGGTCGAATCCACCCCATAGTACGGTACGTCACGTCCTGTATGTATTATTACCTTACGCCCCTGGGTAATCCGGCTTGGATGGCCTCGAGCATGCTACTTAGGGCTATCCAACTAAATAGGATGCCGTGTAACCCAGCCCTATAAGCCCGCCCCTTATTAGTTTCATCTCTTCCCGCAATGACCAATACCCAATCCTCGTAGACGGACAGCAATCTCACCTCAGATCCCACCCACCTTGCCAGCTACCATGCATGCATGATCCGGTTCCCATCCCTGCAACTACCCTTCAGGAGCCGGAGATGGCCGATACCCCGCTCTACAAAGCACGGTACTATGTACTTGTCGCCTGCGTGGTACTTGTCCGACCTAGCCACCCTACATTAGTAGTACGTAACTACTGATTATCATCAACATGCATGCGATCCACCCGCTATCTCCGCGCCGCAGATCCTCGACGGGATCCATCTTTCGGCTCGGATCAACGGTGGATGCTCGGAGTTACTGTCATGGATGATGGGGACGGTTCTTGGCTCGGGTTTATTGCTTTCTGTGGGGTTTGTACCCCAGATCGTTTTATCGGAGCCGAGTAGTTTTATCTTTCTGTAGAGTAGTTATCGCTGTTAGTGGTAGTGGGGTATATAACCACCACCACCACCACCACCATCCACCCTATCCACATCTACCACAACCACAGCCAAACCCTTATACCACAAATCTAGTAACCAACAACCAACAGCCAAACAAAATGTCCCTCATCCCCCAACGCCTCTGGGTCCTCGTCACCGGCGCGAACGGCTACCTAGCCTCACACATCGTGGACCAGCTCCTGCTCGCGGGCTTCAACGTGCGCGGCACCGTGCGCACCATCCCGAAAGGCAACTGGCTCGTAGAATACTTCGTGAAGAAGTTCGGGCTGGGCCGATTCGAACTCGCCGAAGTGCCCGACATGGCCGCGGCAGGGGCATTTCAAACCGCCGTGAAGGGTGTGTCTGCAGTCGTGCACACCGCATGCGATATGTCGTTTGGACCGGATCCGAACGTGGTTTGTCTTCCTCCATCCCCCCTCCCCTCCCCTTCCAATAACAAATAAATACTAAAACAAAAAAAAAAAACCCCCCCAGGTAATCAACAACACCCTAAACGGCACCCTCGCCCTCCTCCGCGCCAGCACCACCGAGTCCCTCATCAAACGCTTCGTCCTAACCTCCTCCGCGGCGGCCTGCGCGTGGCCCTCCCCAGACACCCCCGTCGACATCGACGAGAACAGCTGGCATACGGCGGCTGTGGAGCGCGCGTGGGCGCCCGCACCCTACGAGCCCGCCCGCGCCTGGGACGTCTACGCGGCCAGCAAGACGCAGCAGGAGCAGGCCGTGTGGGCGTTTGCGCGCGACAACAAGCCGCAGTTTGTGGTCAACAGCGTGATCCCGAACACCCTGTTTGGCTCGCTGTTGGCCCCCGGGAAGCAGGACAATACCAGCACGAATGGCTTTGTCACGGGCATTTATCAGGTCGGGTGGGATGTTGTTGGGATGATTCCGCCGCGTGGGTTTTTCTTTTTCTTTTTCTTTTTCTTTTCCTTTTTTTTTTTTTTCCTTGCTTGTTTGTTTTGGGGGTGTTATGTTTGGATATAGATATAATGGGTGTGGGGCTATGCTGATGCTGATGCTGATGCTAATGGCAGAATACCACTCCGACGTCCACGACATCGCGCGCCTGCACGTCATCGCCATCACGGACCCGGACGTCGCGAACGAGCGGCTGTTCGGCTACGCGGACAAATACGACTACAACCAGGTGCTGCAGATCCTGCGACGACTGAGCCCCGATCATAAGTTTCCGGCGGATAAGCCGGGGTTGAAGGCGGATCAGTCGCGGATTCTGAGGAGGGGTCGCGCGGAGGATCTGTTGCGTAGGCATTATGGACAGGACGGGTTTGTTGGGTTGGTCGAGTCGGTGGAGGAGACGGTTAGGCATGTTTTGTAGGGGGGGGGGGGGGGGGGGTTGATGTTTGGGGTTAGGTATTAGGTAGGGGTGGGAGTAGTTGGTAGTTGGTCGTTGGTGGGGAACATGAATATAGATGTGTGTTTGGGATTGTTATTGTTTTGGTTTATGTAGGGTTGTAGGTTCGGGGTTGAGGTTGGGATTATTGCGTGTGGAGACGGGGATTGTGTCGGGATTATTATAGCTGCTGGGGTATATTATATGCGTGTATGAACTCCTAGGCAGATAGATCGGTGCTTCTGTTGGTTGGTGGATTGCGTTTGGAGGTTGGTGTACTTGGCATGCCTGTTGGTCTTGTCATCGACAGCTACTGCACTCGTCCTGTGGTTGTCGAAAGGATATAGTATATGATACTAGTGCCTAAGTCTCAACTGGAAGTCTTGGGTTGCTGGTGTAGGGGCGTGTAGCTTTTTTTTACTAGCTAGATACCCGCAGGTCTCTCAATTAAATCGGGTTTCCGGCTGGTAAGTGGAGTCGACTTCTCTGTCGTCTGTATTATGTTTTCCTGAGGTATATGGCAAGAACAGAGATGAAATTTCTCATCCAATTAAACTATCTATGATATAAGATGTGTATGTGTTGAACCAGTGATTTCCACTTCCGTGCCAAGGCTACATCCCTGCAAACCGGCTGCGTTGTCGCAGGGCCGCTCCGCCAAAGTACAAGGCGAACATGCCGAAGATACACAGCACGCTGAAACTGGCGAGCAGCGTCACGCCTCCCGACACCTTAATGCCCTCGAACATGGGCCGCGAGAACAGAATCGAGGCTCCCGCCAGCAAACTCCGAGCCAGTCCGTTCGCTGCGAACAACGACCCAGCGTAGCGGGGATAGGTGAACGGGAGGTAGATGAACATGCATTGCGTGATGATGAACACACCGCACATGCTGATGCCCACGCCCACCAGACTGACAATCCAATGGATCGAGGCGCGTGCCGTCCAAGCTATACACCATATTAACAAAAAAAAAATAAAGCTTAGTCTATTGTCGGGGAGCCTACCGAATATATACAAGCCAATCGGAATGAGAAAGGTCGCAAAAAGGCCCGGCCAGAGACGCGCTTCCGGCGGGACTATTTCGTATTTGCCCAGCTGCTGTGGAGCGATAAAGTGGAGATAGGCGCATAGTATGGCCACGGCAACCGACAGGCCGACCAGAACGGCGAGGAACGCCAGGCCGAGCTGGCCCAGGTTGAAGTTGTATATGTCGTTGTATACTAGAGGAAAGCTTTCAAAAAAGGAGTAGTAGATGGCGTACGTCAGTCCCGTGTAGAAGGTGGAGAAGAGCACGGCTGGGTCCAAAGCGTTGATCTCCCAGGGCTTGATGAGCGCATTGAAGGTGATCTGGCGAGCGTCCAGCTTGGATTGGCGAATCTCGGACTCTGACCACAGGTCGTTCCGTCCGGTCTGCGCGCGAAGACGCTGGGCCCGCCGCAGCAGGATGTTGTCCGACGACGTTTCCGGCATCGAGAGAAACATGAAGATCAGGGTAGGACCAGACAGCCAGAGCAGCTCCCAAGAGCTCCAGTGCCAGTTCGTTGCCTGTACTGCAAAGCCGCCAACCAGGGGTCCCAGGGCCTGTCAACGGGTTAGTCTGTGCTTGACACGGGGTCATCGATGACTTACTGGCCCCAAGGTCGCACCTCCACCCCAGAGGGCGATGACATATGGCATTTCCACCGGACCGTAGAAGTCCCCGTAGCTAGCACCCGCAGTGGCCAGACACGGCGAGCCAAAGAACCCCAGCAAGAACCGGAGAATCAGGATCCCCGCCAGGTTGTTGACCAGGGCCATGGGAACACACAGAATCACGAAAATGATATAGGTCAGGATGTAGGGGGCCGTGCGGCCGATGACAGGAATCTCCGACAACGGCGAGAAGATCATGGGGCCGATTCCATATCCGATCACATACATGGTCAGTCCCAGGGACGCCACGATGTCACTCACCCCCAGGAGCCGGGTGATGTCCGGCTCGCTGGACGTATACAGCGAGGATCCGATATACACCGAAAATGTGTACACAAACAGGAGCATGGCCACCCAGAGCTTCTTGCCAAAGGACCAGTTGTGGGGGTTGTCGGGGTCGTTGTCGGAATACCAGGCCACGATGATGACGCGGTCTTTGTCTTCACCCGCTTCCGTATTTGAGCTGGAATGGGCATCCCCATTGCTTTTTTCCAACACCTGACTGTCGCTGGATGTGGCCCAATGGGTGGGAATTTCGAAGTCAGATCGCTCCTCCGGGTATTGGGCCCATTTCCGACTGGTGCCGATGCGGAGACAAGAGCCGACCGCGGAGTCCCGTATGATATCCCACATGATTGGGACGAAACGATAGAATCTTGATGAGAGAGACTGGGTGTACCAGAGAAGGAAAGGAAAACGAGGAAGAGGGGGCCATGACGGCTGTATTTATGCCGAAGAATGAGCGACGAGAGCGAGACCAGCCCGGGGATGCCTGCATGCCTGACGAACCCTGGCGCAACGCTAACCATATACCGTATGGACTATCTCCATCTGGTTAGCGTTGCACGGTGCGCACTGACCAATGGTGGGTCTGACGGCGCGCAACGCTAGCCCCATGCGGACATGGCGCACCCCCGTCCAATGATCCGACATCCGTTGCCGCCGGCGGGGATCGGCCACTAGTCTCTCTCTCTCTCTCTCCACTCCCTCCGTCCTCCCTTCCCATCGTCATCTTGCCCCTCCCTCCCATTTTCCCACCCGCAGACGGAGTTAATATGAAGCACCAAGGTTCCACCCCATAGACGCACCGGTGCATGCGCTCATACCCAAGTGGCATACCCAAGTGCTGATACGTCAGAGGCGACCCTTTCACTCGACTGCTCAACTGTACTTTGGCGGATCCCCCAGGCCTTTTATACTATCGACCACCCATCTTTGTTGATTCTCGGCTGATCTCACCCCCCACCCACCATGGTTAACCGTGGCGTCTCGCGTGCCTGCGAGACCTGTCGCAAGCGACGCAAGAAGGTACGCTTTCTCCAGCCTGCGTTCTCTCCCTGACCTCACCTGGCACGGCAGTGTGATGAAACTCGACCGGTGAGTCAGACCCCTTGTCTGAGAGCAACTAGGACCCGGCCAATTTTTATTCTCAGAGATGTTTGCGATGCACCAAGGCCGGTCGAGCCTGCCAAGGGTATCGAAGATACGATGAATTATACTTCCGCTATTATGTCGATCCCGCCTCTAGCCCGACCCCCCCTGCTGCTGAGAAGACCCCCTTGGAGGTCTTTCTGGACGACTATGTAGTTCCTTCAATAGACCCTACTGTCTCGCGTGGGTTCCTGGATGGTCTCCCGTCCTTTTTGCACGGGGCTGATGCATCCTCCGACTTGGTCATGGCGGCAGAGTTGGTGGCATACACCAGCATGGGCCACCGGCTCGGTCGGCCTGATCTGCTCGACCAGGCCGCCCAAAAATATGTCGGCTTACTACATTCCTTTCGGATCACCCTATCTAGCCAGATCCACGGGCCTACGATCGAAACTCTTGTCACGGCCATTTTACTAGGTCTATATGAGATTGTCAGCGGCGGTATCGGAAGTCGTCCCGGGCAGCATGTGGCCCATGTCCACGGTGTCTGTGCTATTCTCTCCCTCGAGAATTCCCCCTTCGATCTCTTCACCAGCACCCAGCTCTTCCAAGTTGCCAACCCTCTCATCCTCAAACAACCGCTCAAGGTATGCCGCTCTGCTGATTGTACATGGCGATATTCTAACGACTCCAGCCATCCCTAACCCTAACCCCCGGGGTCCTCTGTGCGCCCATATCTTACAATAGTGTGCAGAATCTAGACACGGTCCTGATTCGATGCCATCCACTTTTCGAACGTGCGAACTCACAGCTGGCGGATCCTAATTCATCTTCTGAGACACTTCAGGCCACTTTCGCAGATGCTCTAACATTAGAGGAGGCCTTTTCGCAATGGACTCCCAGCCAGTCCGAGGCATGGCATCCACAATTGATATGCTCTCTCCGAGCCACAAAGTCCAATTGTCCCTACTACCGTCCCGGTCCAGTGCACGCCTACTTCGACGGTACCCACCCACTGAGCCATTGATCCAGCAGACCCGCTAACAAATCCAGTCTATGTGGCCGCCGTAATGAACACCTACCGCAAGACATACCTCATGCTCCTCGAGGTCCTCATCAAAATCGCCCCTCGCCTTTCACAAACTGACCGGACGACCAAATGGATGAAACAATCCCATCTTCTCATCGACGACATCGTCGCCTCCATCCCCTACCATCTAGCCCGCAATCTCCACGAATACACCGAAACCGGGCAATCCGCCGTCGGCCGTCCGGTGGGAGGTCTCTTGCTCCTACACCCACTATTCGTCGTCTCGACCTGCACCATCGTCCCACCACCAATCCAGGCCTACGTGCGCCGCTGTCTCGCCTGGATCGGGAAGCATATGGGCATCGGCCAAGCGACGCTTTTGTCCGAGGCACGTGTATCCAGCTTATCAAAAGCAGACAGCCACCCATGCTAACAGTTCATGTTAACAGTCAGATCAGCCCCTCCCCATCATCCCCTTCCAGCAAATGGCCGAAGGGCATGTCTTGATCTGGGCCTGCATGTTGCTGCAGCCCAGTCCTAGCCAGACGTAGGAACAAGTTTGGAGGCTTCAGACACCCCTTCATGGATGAATGTATTTGAAATCACGGTGTATTATTTATATGGCTGGAAAGTCTTTCTCGGAAATCTAATGAAATATCTCCCTCGGGGATGCGATGCAGTTTCGTATCAAACCGTCACGACAGCACCTTGAACGAAGTGGTTTCTTGCAAAACAGCACGGAACCACGGTCCCCTCGAGACCCCTTGTGTAGTATTGGTACAGGACAGTACTCCTAGCGCATTAATCCTGCTCTGGGGTCCATCGGTTGGAACCAATTGCAGAGTGGAGCTCTGTACTTTGCGAAGCGCGTTAGCGCGAAGCAGTTCTAACTTAGGTCCGTTCTCTCTCCGCCTTCTACTAGCAGACGAAAACAGTTTAGCAAAAAACGCCATCCATCAACGCATGTCGAAGAAGGCTGCTTCTCTCTGGAGACGTGAGACATGTCAGAAATACTGGATCTCATTTGCTGAGAGCTGTATTAGAATACAAGTCGGTCTTTGGAGGAGAGGGGAATCTCATGGCTATTTATGCCTGCCAGAGCTTCATCTCCATTCCCATGTTCATGTTTATCTCCATGGTCGGAAATCTGGTTGGCTGTGATTCTCCGAGATTGCGGTGAACGGGAGATGACGGGACTGGTTTCTCTACAAGAGGAGCGGCTAGGTGCAGAAATGTCTGGCTCGCGGTGGAGTGGGTGAGAAGCTCACAGGACATGTTTTACTCAGACAAGATTTGTGAGACAGAATCGGCACTACTGTGTTGAGCCAGTGTTGAGGCCCGGTGTCTAAGGCACCTACGCGTAGGAACAAACGGGAGCAAGCAATGAAGAACCAATCATTTGGAACTAAGTGAGTGACTATCAACGGCAAAGCAAAGCAAACCCAAACCCAAACCCAAACCAAAAACAGTGACGAGGGAAAGAAAAAGGAAAAACACGCAGCCTATGGCTTGCAAATCTTGAGGGATGAGGAATCAGTCTGAATCCTCACACTCGCAATCGCAAGGCTCCCTTTCGGGTTGTGGCGAAGGGGGGCAGGAGGTTCTGCTCCCCGAAGCTTATCTTGAAGGTCGAGATAATGCTGGTGATCCCGCTTCGAGGGATTATATTGGCTGCGAAGATAGTCCCAGAATGGGCGAAATTCCGGTCTCAGGTCATCCTCGTGGAGGATTCCTGCTTTGATTAAACTGGAGCCATACTTTCTCCAGAAGTGCAACCTGGCCTTCCACTCAGAATCCCAACCCTTTTGGTGGACTCGAGGACCCGGATGGTGGTCCCGAGCCACGAGAAAGATCAGAGCCTCGACCATCTTCATCGGCTTTAGCATCCTAGCGGGGGAATAGCTGTTAGAATACACGTTCTTTGGGCTGCTCCGATAGTGGGCTATCGTGTGGCTCTGGGGGGCCCCTGGCCACCGTGTAGTACGGGTCATCCGGAGAGGGAGGGGAGGATGGCAATTCAGGGAAGCCCCAAAGAATATCGGAATGCTTCCAGAACACCACAGCGACGCCTGCACATGTTGTATCCACGGGCCCTGAGATGCACATGCGCAGCAGATGTTACCCGCTGCGTGGCATCTGGGCAATCTCGGCAGCGTGTTCCCCACTTGCATGATTCAAGCCCGGCAGACAGAAGAGCCTGGCGAGCCTCTTCAGGCATGTGGTCCGGGACTATGAAGTCGATGACCTAGAAATGAGGTTAGACAGGTAACAATGATGCCATGATTGGAGAAGGGGCAGCTTACATCCTTGCCAGTTGAAATATGAAGGGGCGAGGAGACAGCATTACCCCACAAAATATGAGGCATGTTGTCCTTATCGAGCAAGCGTGCAAGGAGGTTGATGATATACTGGTTTGCTCTCATTTTGTCGATGATTGTTATCGTACTCTTGAAGGATGTGGCAGAGTGTCTGGGTTGGAATGAGCATCTCATATGATCAATCTAAGATCCCCGAAGGAGAAAGCCCTACCCCCGAGTACATTTGCGATGGCTGTGCATTGGTTCTTTTCATTCGACATAAAAAGAAAGCCCATGATCATCGGTCAGCAGCTACGGGACCTTTCTTTATACATACAGCAATTCAGTTAGAATAGAAGTAAAGGAAACGGCAGATACGATCGGAAACTCCACCAAGAATGCCGCCCCTTGAGGTCGGAGAATCGCCCCGGATAATTCTCTGGAGCGTTGTTGGGGGTCTATTGTATTGTTTCATTCAATACCTTTTTATTCGTTCTTTGTTGGCGTCCCGTTGGCCATGCATCCTCCACGGGGAGGCGCCTATGTTGGTCAAAGAAATGCAATGGCAGTGCCAGGAGACCGTCGGGCATTTCCAGCCCCAACCCAACGGAGGACAGTCCCATTGGCTGACCAGGGGATTCCATTTCCAGCTGCCTGGGCGAGTCTCCATCCGGCTGCAGGTGGGCGCTTCGGCGCCGCCCCGTGTGAAGCGCCCGGCCGGAGATAGGAAGTGTGAAGTGTGATGGGACGTGCGGCCGTGTGAACCGCCCACATAAGGGCCGCACTAGCGATCGTTCGGCGCAACCAGGGCTGAACTACTGTTGGCCGGCAGGCTTGTCGCATCCTGGCCTTCCCCGCCGCGGCGGCACATCTGCCCATCTCAGGCAGTGGGTGACTGTCAGGTCAGACGGAGTGGTACATAATACATAATCACCCGAACCCCTCCGCCCCTCGACCCGTTCTTCCCCTTCTTACTTGTCTTTTTCAAGACATGGTCACTTCCGGGAGGGATTGCGGCCTCACAGGTACAGGTACAGGTACAGGTACAGGTACAGGTACAGGTAGATGCAGACAGGGACCCGTCAACACCAACACCTCACCTCACCTCATCGTTGAAACACCCCCCCTATGCCGAGGTGCTCGGATCTACGCACATTCTGAAAAGCACTACAGCGGCAGTCAAAATGAGCAGGCAACTGCGACTCGACACCTCCAACCTGGGAGAAAGTCAGCGATATTCCTTTCTCCCGACCCCCTTGGAAATGCATGGCCCCGGAGCACAGTTGAGAAGTCCAGCTCCTGCGCCGAACGTCCAGTTGGCAGAACAACCGGCCGGGCCAGAGCAGGCCCCGGTGCCCTTCGATGAGAAGTCACAGCAGTACCAGCAAGCCATGTCCGCCTATGGCTACCCCAGTGGACCAAGCATCGCGCAGCATCCGGCCAACTATGCCCCGTATGCCGACGAGATGCCGCAGCAGGTATACTCCAACCCGTCCTATCCACTTCCTCCACCTTCGCCTGGGCCACTACCACCCAAAGCCAATCCCGCCATGTCCGACCAGCCATCAAGCCCGCCAACCATGATGATTGCGCCGGACGCCAACCCTTTACACTCGCCCCCATTGCCGCAGTTTCCTCCTCCAGTGGCCTCGGGGCCCCCGACGACGCCAGCCGGGGTGGACGTCATGGCGTACCACCGACCGGGGCAGATCTCCCATCCCGATCAGGAAATTCGAGGGGGGACGTGGAGAACGAGCCTATGCGGGTGCTCGGATATCGGGGCGTGCTGTCTCGGGCTGGTCTGTCCGTGTATCCTGTATGGGAAAACCCAGCATCGGCTATCCCGGAAGTCGCGCGGCGAGGATCCCACGAACATGCTCGGGTATGGGGTGTGCAACGGATCCTGCACCGCGATGGCACTACTCTGCGGATGTCACTGTAAGCCCCCCCCCCCTTTTTTTTTTTGTTCCAAGTCTCTGTTGATCACCCCCGGAGTACCCGCAGCTGACTGGCAGTCTCAGGGCTATTGGCCACGATCCAGCACACTCGGACCCGCAAGGCCTACGGGATCGAGGGGGGGATTGCCTCGGACTGCATCCGGGCAACGTGTTGCACCTGCTGTGCCCTCATCCAAGACGAGACGGAGATCAAGAAACGAGAGGAGGCCCGCGGGCGGGCCGTCCAGGCCACCGGGGCGGCCTTTGTCTCCCCTTACCTGGCACCGGTGCAGATGTCGTACGGGAAATGAGCGCTCGTGGCAATCGGGCGATTGGTGATGCTGGACGTGGATTTCCCGATCTCCCTCCCCCCTTGTACTATCTTGTACTATCACCCATATCCATTCTGCCGACCGGCTCGGAGGCAGGTCTGTTCATACCCGAGCCAGAGTGTGTGATGCCGTTGTATATACAGTGAATGAATGATTGTATGCAAAGTATTGTCGTTGCCGTATGATTCTAGTGGTGGCGGTAGCAGTAGCAGCAAAAGAGATGGGGATGATGTCTGGCTTTTGAGGGGTGGAATGTGGATGGAGTGTTGGCTGGTAGGTGGAGATTGCGGGGTTTGGCAGCAGCACAGCCAAAGAGGGCCCCGCAGTAGAGTTGATGGGATCCGACCTCCCTGGCGTCTTTCACATCATCCTTCGTGTTCCGGGGCTATGACTATTGCTATTGCTATTGCTATTGCTATTAGACAATGGAGTCATCGACTCACCTCCATCCGAAAGGCCCACTCGACCCCGGATCGCCCCCCGGGCCAGAGTCGGGTTCGGGTTGTGGCCCACAGACCCGACGTCCCGAAGTAAAAGGCCCTGTATTAGTGTATATTGTAATAAGGCGGACAGACCCTGCAGGAGGGTATCAGATCGCTTTATCTGCACTCGCATCATCATCATCATCATCATCATCATCATCATCATACGCAGGATGGGTACATCCCCCGCGCTCCATTCTACCAATCACTACAACCCCCCACTGACAACGCCCGGACGGCATCAGGGCTCACGCCAGTGCACTTCTTCTCCCATGGCTCGACCATGATGCTCGGGGAAGAGTCCTCGTCGGCCGACTACTGGCGGCAATGCGGCGACGAGGCTCTCGCGCACGGCATCAAGGGGGTCATCATCATGGTACGTATGCTCCCGCCGTCAAACGATCGCACCCAGCCCGCCTAACCCAAGCCAACCCCAACCGCAACCAGGGCGCGCACTGGGACTGCTACGGCGACCAGATCCAAGTCGCGACGAACCCGCGCCCGGCCAAGAGCCCCGTCGCCTACGTGCACCCGTCCAAATACGTCGACTACCAGCTGAACCCGGACCTGGCCACCGCGCAGCGCTGCATCGCCCTGCTCGCCCGCGAGGGCTTCTCCGTCAGCGGCAACGCCGGCTTCGACTGGATCCACGACGTGTACCTGATCCTCATCCGCATGTTCCCGCACGCCTGCCCGCCGACGACCATCCTCTCGCTGAACGCCCGCTACGACCCGCACTACCACCTGAAAGTCGGGGCCACGCTGCGCTCGCTCCGCCGCGACGGCTACCTGCTGATCGGGACGGGCGGCGCCGTCCACAACCTGTACCGCAACCGATGGGCCCCCATGCTGCGCTTCCGCGATAACTTCGCCATGGACTCGCCCCCGGAGGCCTGGGCCCTGTCCTTCCGCCAGTCCGTCGAGGACGTTCTGCTCAAGACGTCGGGCCCGCAGCTGCGGCGCGCCATGACCCGGCTGATGAAGCACCCGGACTACCGCGGGGCGCATGCCACGGACGATCACTTCATGGCGGCGATGTTTGTGGCGGGCGCGGCGGGGGATTTCGAGGATGAGGGGGCTGCGGCGGTGCTGGGGGCGGAGACGTGGGAGTTGACGAATATGTGTAATTCGCAGTTCACGGTGGGGAGGTGGGCGGGGCGGCTGTAGTATAGAATGGATTCATGGTGTATCTTTTCAATCGGACTGTCTGCCGAGTCTGTGCATTCAGCGTTGTGCAACACTGCAGTGTCTGTAGTTCGTTAGTTAACTAACTAGTTATAGTTAACTAGTTAGTTAACTAGTTAGTTAGTTACTCTGTAGGCAGCTGACTCAGCCCTGACTCAGCGGAAGATCGCGATCCTCGATCCTTCCGCTTCCTCCAGCTTCTCTCGCTTCTCTCGCTTCTCTCGCTTCCTCGCTTCCTCGCTTCTCCTTCTCTGCAACCTCCGAGCAGTCGCCCGTCTCCGCTCCATCCCATCCGCCAATTCTGCCTCCTCGATCGATGTCTTGCGTGGCGGATCCGCCCCCCCCCTGCGTCTGCCCATCGGTCCATGCCGCGACCTTATCGCCCCTGGGCGTCGCATCATGGCGGCTGTCAACCGGAACATGTTTGACGCAACCGTCACCCCCGATCGGCCGCACGGCGCGCCGCTGATGATCCTGCCTCTCAACCTGGTCGCTCTGATCGTCTCCTATGTGCGTCAATGTACTGACCGTCTTGTTGCCGGGACTGCCGCTGACCAGCCCACGTGGGTCACTACAGGTGGATGACCCCGCCGATCTCGCCCGCCTCTGTCGAACATGCCGCGTCCTCAACTACATGGCCCTCCCCCAGCTCTACAAACACATCACCCTGACCTCCTACGACAAGATCCGCTATCGCGACGAGGAGCCCGAGGGCATGGGCAGCGCCAGCCCCTTCTCCATGGGCCTGAACGCCATCATCACCCGTCCCTATGCCACGCTCGTGCGCTCGCTGACCCTCCGCGGCATCTGGCGGGAGCTGGAGCTGGAGGAGCACGCGCGCGTGGGCCGGGTGCCGGACTCGGCCATGATGCTGAACATCGCCGTGCGCGCCGCGGTGGACAAGATGACGGAGCTGGAAAGCTTCAGCTGGGAGCTCAACACCAAGATGCTGGAGACCGTGTATCTGGGGCTGGCCAAGTTGCCCAAGTTGAAGTCGCTGACCATCCGGTTCCCCTCGAGTCGCCATCCCCGGCCCACCATCGTCATCCCGCCCATGCCGCAGCTGCAGTATCTCAGGATCACCGACATCGACCCCCTCTGCTATCCGGACGACATGTCGACCCTCCTGTGGAAGTGCCGGAAGCTGCGCGAGCTGAATCTGCACTGGTCGCCCCGCATGCGCAATGAGCAGGAGCCCAGCGTCATGGTCCACGACTACTTCCGCAAGTGCATCGCCGCGAAGCAGCCGGTCTCGGTCAGGAAGGTCGGCCTCCAGAACCTGTACGCCCTGCACACCGAGGAGTTCAATGTCGCCGTCGACAACGCCGCCCTCGAAGAAGTGACCATCCTCAACAACGGCGGTGCGGACCTGTCCATGAACACGTTTGTAGACAGCACCTGGCCCACGATGCCGAAGCAGGACCTCCGGCTCAAGTCTCTCCGACAGGATGCGATCGGCCGGAAGCATGCGGAGTTCGTCGGCTCGTTCACGGGGCTGGAACGGTTGTACTTTGTCAATGCCAGTCTCAACCCCAGCGATGACATCAACTCTCCCCGACCGCTCATTGCATCCACCGCTCTCACCCCGCCGGGCTCCGACAACCCTTCCTCGGAGACACACGGCTCGGGGCCTTATTCCACGATGGCAGCCAACTCCCCCAGTCGGCAAGCCAGCATCCGGGATCTCTATTTAAACAATATCACCTTGAATCATGCCGCCACCCTCCGACACCTTTTACTCCCGGCTCGCTGGCCCCTGTCCGCGTCGGCGGTGGCCCGTCTAGTCCACGCCAGCCCGCAACTGGAACAGCTGGGCTTCGCCACAGAGTTCAACGACATGGAATCATTGGGGCTGTTGCTGCCGTTCCTCCGCAAGCTCGTGGCGCTGCGCCTGCTCGTGCCCACGGGCCCGACCTCCGACGCGACCCGGGCGTCGGTCTCGAAGTCCGTCAAGTACGCCTTCCCGTCGACGCACGCGCTCGCCAATGCCCAGAGCTTCGCCGATATAGTAGAAGTCGACGATGAGGTCTTGATGGAGCGACTGAGCGAGTCTCTGGCCGACCAACAAGTCTTCCACCGGCTGAAGGTGATCAGCATGGGCCGGAAAGGGTTCCAGCTGGGCGGCTACTACACGGTCCCGGCCGACGAAGGCGACCAGCAGGGCCACGTGCAGCTCCAAACCCCCTCGGGATCGCGCGCCCCCAGCGCGGAGGAAGCGAGGAACCAGGATAAAGCCCAGGATAGGAGCCCATCATTCGGCGTCCCTGGCTCCGCATCCAACAGCCGCACGGCATCCCAGAGCAACGGCCATCCGCCGTCCTCGCTGGGCAAACGGCGACGAGAGGACGAAACGCCTGCGGCTGAGCAGGAAGAAGAACCCACCCCGAACGTGGAGTCCTTCGACAACGCCCCATGCCTGCACCCAGTCTTCAGCGACGGCCGGCACTGGCGACGGCGCGTGCGACGCGTGGGGTGGGAGGTGCTGCAACGGTGGGAGATCTGGGGACTGGACAAGCAAGAATTATGATATAGGTGGTTTAAATAGAGGATGGCTTGGCTACAGGATGGGATGGGATGGGATGGGATGGGCGTATAGGTATGATTTGGTGGATCGAACATATATAACATGTATAGAAGGGGGGGGGAATGAATGTAAGCAGTAAAATTAGAACAAAATATCAACCCTAAATAATACTTCTTCGGCTATTCTTCTACAACTAAAGCTAGCTGCTTGCTATATTCAATAAATCCAATAGTAATCATCTAATGCAAAAGCTGAATAATTTCTAATAGTAGTATATATATATCTATCTATCTATCTATCATATCATATCGTATTGTATCTTTAATAATATGTTCTATACTAGCTAGCTTATAATTAGTATTTACAGGCTGCTTTTAAACTGAATCTTACTCCATACATAGAGTAGTAAGTTCTATCACACAGCTTTCCTTATAGTATATATATATATATATAGATATACAAGCTAGAAAATAATCACACTATAATATAGGATACTAATACAATAATCTCCCCTCGGGGTTTTCTCTGTCTATACTCTACTGATATTCAGATATTCAAAACAGGTCATAGGTTACTCACAGAACCAAACCTCTACCCCTTCTACACAGAAGACAGATACCTCTATTAGTATTCCTATTTCCTATCTCCCATGATCTTCTATCTCCTATTCCCCTCATCATGCCGCACGCACTCTTGTCTGTAAGTGTATCCTATCTACTGCTATCTACAAGACAAAAAAAAAAAAAAAATACCTAAATAGTACACAGTGCCCGCCAATTCACACCTAGCAAGAACCTAAGTCCTTGAAGTGGAGATTGAGATTGGGATTAGCTTTCGGATTGGAATTGGCGTTGTTAGGGCTACCCCCTACCCACCTCTAGGTAGGTTTGTGGGCTTGCTGTGTAACCAACCACCAACCACCAATCCAATCCAATCCAATCCAATTACTTCCCTCTTCATTCCCATCTAACTAACCAACTAACTAACCAACCAATCAACCAGGTTGACTTAGTTGACTGCTCGTTCCAGCCCTATTATTCCATGCCATCTCTTACCTTCATATCTACCTGGTCATTCATCCCTGCATGCATCAGGAATATCTACTGGGAAGAAGACAAGAGTTTGTCTCCGGATCACAATCAAATCGAATCGAATCGAATCGAATCGAGAATTCATTTTCATCACCTCCACCCCCTTACATATCCACATCCATATGCACATATCCAACGAGGTATATACAACCATTTCCATCACCCACACCATACAATCATCGTCATAACTCAATCTCCATAAGCCCTTTGACCAGTCAAAAAGAGACAGGCTCAAGCCTGAGCAGCAAACCCAAGCTGCGGCCCCTCGGAATCAAAAACCACATACTGGCTCTTGAGGAACACATCGCCGAGGATCGACAGCCCCAGGCCGCTGTTGCTCTGGATGCCGCCGTAGCAGGTGGAGCTGCCGGTGGAGATGGCGGCGTAGTTGATGTAGGTGCCGGGGACGACGGCGGAGTAGTCGCCGATGACGACGGTGAAGTCGGGCAGGGAGGCGGAGCAGTCGAAGACGTAGCCGCCGGCGGAGTCGGAGGAGGAGGCGCCGTCGACTTGGGCGTAGTAGGCCGAGACGAGGGAGTCGTCGAGGAGGATCAGGGTGGTGCCGGTGTCTATTTCTCCAGAGTTAATACCCTGTGTATGTGGATTGGGGAAGGGGGGAAAACATACCGGCAATAGCGCTGAAGCTATCAGAGTTGGCATCACCGTCACCGACGGCGTATCCGTCGGCAGTGAAGCCCCAGTATCCCTCGGAGCTGTCGACGTCCGTATAGGTCAACGAGCCGGAGTACTTGGTGCTGTCGATGAAGCCGAAGTCGTAGACGCCGGGCTCGTCGTGCTTCAGGGCGACAGCGAACAGCGGGGAGTCGAGCTGCGACTTGACGGTGTCGAAGAAGGTGGTCTGGGCTTCGGGGGAGACTTTTATCATATCAAAATTTAGCAAGCAAGGTTCGGGTGTGCCCAACGCTCAGGCTGGCTCACCCGTGTTGATCGAGCTGAAGGCCAGACCGAGCAGCCCGTCGTTGGCGGTGTCCTGGACGAACTCGGAGCTGATGGAGCTGGCCGCCTCGACGGCCTGCTTGTCGGTGGACACGCTGCCGACGGTGACGGTGTCGCGGTAGACGTTGCCGCTGGCGGAGCTGCCGTCGCCGTACGAGATGTCCCACGAGTAGCCGCTCAGCTTGGCGGCGCTGGAGCTGGGCGTGTACAGGCTGTGGCCGGTGGACTCGGACGAGGGCAGCTCGTCGGAGAAGACCCAGCTGGGTTTGTTAGCCATGCAAACATGCAGACATGCAGACATGCAGACATGCAGACATGCAGACATGCAGACATGCAGACATGCAGACATGCAGACATGCAGACATGCAGACATGCAGACATGCCAGAGATTCAAGGGACTTACAGATCCGCAGACCCGGTGTCAAAGTCCAGGTGCAGAGTCGAGTCACCCACGGTGACGGGAGTCAGGTACTCCTCGTCGTTGTCCTGGGGGGTGGTGACCACGCTGCCCGAGCCAGCGGCGTCCTTGACGCTCTGGGGAATGGTGGCGCCGTACTTGGCCAGCGTGCGGGCATACACAGCAGGCAAGTTGACGGTCTTGTTGGAGGCCGGACGAGCCACCTGGTTGATCGAGAAGCCCTTGGGGGAGCGAGTCAACGGGGCCGCGGACACGGCGGAGGACAGGCCCAAGGCGAGGGCGGTGGTTTTGCTGAGGACGACCATTGTGGCAGATAGACAGAAGACAGGATCAGACAAGATGCTCTGGGACTCTTGGATGAGGGGCGGATTCGATGGTCGTGCAGGCCGTTCTTATACCTTTGACTCGAGACTGTTGACTCCTCTATCAGTCTGTCGACAGACCCAGTTCCTCCTCCCTCATGCCGGTCAACAGACCCATTTGACAGACACCCCCCGGCCTGTCAAGTGTCAACCCATCCATCACGAATCCCGCCTTCTATCCCCATCAGGCCAATGTCTCGGAGGCCGCAGACACGGTAGAAGGGCAACTTGCTCTTCCAGGCAAGCCAGGACGAAGATCCATTGCCAAGCTCGCACCACCCCCCCCCCCCAACCAAAGTAAGACATAGGGCTCTTGGACCCTGCCTGTGTGGGGCAGGGCTCAATGCTGCAGGAGAGGCGAGGAGAGGAGACGGACAATCAGATGGCTCGTTAGCTAG
Organism: Aspergillus ellipticus CBS 707.79; assembly: GCA_003184645.1. Taxonomy (NCBI): domain Eukaryota; kingdom Fungi; phylum Ascomycota; class Eurotiomycetes; order Eurotiales; family Aspergillaceae; genus Aspergillus; species Aspergillus ellipticus. Next base: position 74,297 of record KZ825976.1, read on the forward strand.
CTAGCTAGCCAGCTAGTTTGATCGGGGGGGGGGGGGTGGCCAAACGCAACATATCTGATTTGGGTTTCGGGGGGGTGATGATTGGGGGGATCATGAAAGAACGATCGTCGGGAAGGTCGAACCAGCACCAATTACTGTAGGAGATAGACACGGAGTGCGGTTGCTGCTGCTGCCAGGGTCTCGGTTGGTGCTGGTCTCGGGCTGGTCGATAGCAACTAGCCCTCGAGGGTAGCTGCTATCTTAGCCTAGCCGCGGATCGATTCATCTGTCGCCGTGCCGATCCCGCAGGGTCCGTCGGGGCTCCTGTCGGGTGGATCTGGCAGGATGCGACAGGGCCAGTGTCCGCCAGTTAGAAGATGCGCCGATTGTGTTATCACATGGGCCCGGGTATTCCGCAGCTGCTCCGGGCCTGGCGAGGGGGCGAGTCTCAGCCTGCAGAGGGCGGATAGATTGCTGAAGACAGGCGATGTGACGGTGAGACTTTGGCCAACGCGGGCTTATCAGCGACTAGGCTTGTTGGCGTTGGCTGCGGGTCAGGAACAGAGCACACCACTGCATGTGTTGCTGACGATGATCATGAGGGCAGTGAAGGTGCCTCGGCCATGGCCGACTCGTCAGGGGCAGATTGGCAGAGGTTGACTGAGAGGTTGACTGAGAGGTTGTGTGAGGAGGAAGTTGGAAGATGGTGGAAGCCGAAGGACGAGCCCGTTGGGGCCCACACGAGTACATAGTACGTGCATGCCAGGAGTGCCCTGCATGATCGGGGCTACTCGATGCTAACAATGCCATGCCATGCCATCTACTCCCTAGTCAATCCTGCACCTGCAAGACCCTTCCAATGCAGCATCCCCCCGATCTGCTACACTGCAATAAATGGCGCACTCCGACGCTATTATCCGCCCCCGCGAGGGTAGGGGATGTATGCCTGGTATACACTATACACGTCTATCTCGATATCTCGATACACTCACGCGTAACACAAACTCAAAAAGACACAAAACCACTATCACGTAGATTCGTACAAATCATGAGGCAATCAATCAGCCCAGTCCAGCCCCGTCCAGCCCAGCCCCCATCATTCACGTCACGTCACGTCACGACTGCAGGAACTGCGACGGCAGGCTGCCTCCCCCCGACTCCACGCCCTCGCCGTTGCCGTTGCCGTCGTACTGCTCGTTCAGCAACACCTCCAGCATGTCGAACTCGCCCACCATCGGGCCCGTGCCCCCCAGCCCCTGGTCCACCACCGCCGTCGAGCTGTTGAAGAACTGGTCCAGCGGCAGCGCGAACCAGTCCGGCAGCCCGCCCGACGCCCCCGCGTGGTCGGGCAGCGACTGCGGCGGCACGCTGCTGCCGTCCAGCTCGCCCGCCGGGGGGGTCGCGCTGGGGTCGTAGTAGTTGTGGTACACCGACGGCGGCGGCGGCATGAACGAGACGTTGATGTTGGACGAGTTGATGGGCTGCGCGGGGATGCCCGCCAGCGGGTCGTGCCCCCCCATGCTGGGGCCCGTCTGGCTGTTGCCGTCCACGTAGCCCATGTTCGGCTGCGTCGCGCTCTGCGCCGCCGGCGTCCACGCGTGGCTCGATCCCTCGCGCCGGCTCGGGGGCCCGTCGCGCGGCCGCGGCGACGGATGGCGCGAGGCGGGCGCCGAGGACCGCTCCGGCTCGCCGTCTCCGCTGCGGTCCAACGGCGCAAACCGCAGGAACCGCGTGCGGATGCTGGTCGTCAGCAGCTCCAGCAGCCGCGCGATTGCGTGGTTCAGGTGCACGTCGTCCACCACGCACGTCTTCAGCGCCTCGATCGTGCGGTCCTGCAGGTCCAGCGACACCCGCACGTCGTCCTCTTTGGCGCCGAGCGTGAACGTCTACACAGTCCGGTCAGCGGGACGCTCCTCTCCCAGCGGATCCAATGGGTGCATACCTTCAAAATGAAAATCATCCCCGACAGGATGCGGAAGCACGTCCGCACAGGCGTGTGCTTGAGATGGTCGCGCGGCACGAGGATCTCCAGCACCGTCTGCAGGATCTTGCGCGACGCATCCACCACCTCCTGGATGTACTGCTCGTTGACCCGGTACAGCTCCATCAGCACCGAGTATCCGGCGCCGGCCGACGGGCCCGGGTTGGGGCGGGCACACGCCTGCGCGGCTTCGTTGGACATCGTCGTCCAGCGATCCACCACCGCTTGCAGGGCCAGCGAGTTCACGTACAGTCCTACCCCGTTGTCAGTCCAGTCAACGACATCCCACTCCACTCCTCGGGCCGGCAACATACGGGTATACTCATATTCGATCATCAAGATACTCCGCATCGAAGGAGCCACTGGCCACGTCAGCATCCACCCAGCGGCATCGATCCAGGGCACTCACGGTCAATCGTGTCAATGTTATGCCGCCACTCCCGGAGGAACGGCTGGAACCGGTCGATCTGGTCGCGATACCGGCCGCTCCGGATCAGCTCCGAGGTCTGCTCGCTCGACGCAAACAACAGCTGGTTGCTCTGGTACATGATCTTCGAGATCCCGATCCAGCAGTCGTGCATCCGGTCGACAATACTATCGGTCCCCTTGACCCCCGTCACCGACGTCGGCTGGATGTCGTTCGTCCACTGCGGCAGCGGCAGCATCGAGGGGATTCCCAGCCGACCACTGCTCTGCGTGATGTACACCAGGATCAGGCGACGCAGCCGTCGTTTCCGCGTCTGCTCGGCCGGCGACTCGCTGGCCGCCTTGGTATCGTTCTTCTGGTCGAACACCCCAAGCTCAAACGCCAGGGCCTGCGCGGTGCTCAGCAACATCCAGGACATCCGGTCAGACCGCCAGGCCGGCTCGAGCCACTTCTGGAAGGCCAGCCTCCCCTCAGCGGCACTATTCGGGGCACGGTTGACGGTGGTATCTACATCCGTTTCCAGCTCCCGTTCGTAGCGGCTCTGCGTCTGCGCGTCCAGATCCAGCAGGGCATTCTCGTCATCACCCGGCGGGAAGTGCAGGTTCCGAGGGTGCCAGTCGGTCAGGATCAACAGCGCTTCGATCGTTCCCAAGGCTCGCAGGTTGCCCTTGTGGCTCACCTTGCTCGAGGAGGGCGCGAGATCAAAAGACCGGGGCTTGCTGATCCCCATGCCGTTGCCGTCGAACTTCTCCTGGCCCCAGAACAGACGCTCGATCATGCCCCGCAGGTACGACCACAGCCGATCATGGATGTAGAACGCCCGCGTGTAGGCGCCGTCGCCCTTGGGCTTCCTATGCCGCGAGGCCGTCGTCAGGATGGTCACCGCCAGCACCGGCTCCTCCGTCAGCAGAGTCCGATGCGAGGACGGGTGCGAGAAGTCCGGGATGACGATCGGACTCAGCGGAGCCAGCTGCTCGTAGTAGTAAGCCACGTACGCCATCGCCTCCTCCACGGACAGCCAGCCCGCGCGGACAAACCGTAGTCGCGACCATGCCTTGACCGCGTCCACGAACCCGGGATCCTGGGCAGTCTCCGCCGCCTCCGCCTGGCCACGCGCATCCGGCATCTGCACATCGGTCGACCCGGACGCCCCCGCCGGATAGTAGCCCCCGCCAGGCACCGTGCCCGAGCGAGGAGGCCTCGAGAACGACCCGCCTCCACTGCGAGGCGTCCCGGCCTGCGTCAGCGGCGACATGGGCGAGTTGAACGAGGACACGGACTGCCGGGCCGCATACCGGTTTTCGAGGCTCTGGCGGTTCAAGTCCTCCGTGCGACCCGCCGCTTCGGACAAGAGATGCAAGGCATCGTGGCTGTTGCTGATCGCCGGCGACAGCAGCTCGACCGCGGTGCGATTCATCATGGGTTGGCCGCCCTCCAGGCTATAGCTGGGGCCATGACTCCTCTCGCCGGCCGGGTACATCGACGGACGAGGGCCCCTAGCCTCCGAGAACGGAGCCGTCGGCGCCGCCGTCCCCGTTGTAGCCGTCGCCGTCGCGGGTGCGGGCGACGGGGCGGAATTCAACCGCGGAGGGGCCGCGGTGGAGGGCGGCGACTCCTCGACCCATTTGGGCCGAGGATTGTTGTCGAACGAGGCGGTGCGTTCCGGGGGCGCGTAGGACGAGCCATCGCTGACAGAGCCGTTGTTGGAGAGGACCTCCCCGACCATCATGCGCTTGTCGCGCCGCAGCACGCCCCCCTCGGCGACGGCGGCGGCGGCGGCGGCGGCAGCGACGGTGGCCTCGTCGGCATCGGAGGGCTTGCGCTTCCGGCGAGTGGCCGAGAACTCGCAGCGCTTGCTTTCGCGGCGACATCGCACGCAGGGCGGCGGACGCGGGTTGTCGACGCCTGTGGCGGGACAGAAGTGGGTTAGCAGGGGCTGAGGAGGGGAAGACCGAAGGGAGAAGAGGGGGAGGGGGGGGCCATACTGCCAAGATCGCACTTCACCTTGCGCTTCCGACATGGGTCGCAGGCCTGGTAGCCGCGACGATGCTGGGGGTTGTTCGGCTGGCCCAGCTGCGACAGCGGCGGCGAGGGCGCGGACAGGGCCGTCTCCTGCTTGTGTTGGTGCTGATGCTGTGGCTGCTGGCCGTTGGTGGCAGGCGCGGCCATCATGATCACGGAAGTGGATTCGTGGGAGCCGATGCAAAGCGACACCAAGCGGTGGGGGTTGGAGAAGATCGCAGCAATTCTCGGGGGCGTTCGGCCTTGTTCCGGGCAGCCTCCCGCAAGAGTCGACTCGGCGTGTCGAGGGTCGGGCGCACTAGGCAGCAGCTACTCGCTAGATGGTTCTGGGGGAGAAGGGGGGGGGAAGAGAGAGGAGAGAGGAGATGGGGAGATGGGGAGATGGGGAGATGGGGAGATGGGGAGAGACGGGGACACGAGGGGATCGCGACGAACTGAAAGGGCGAGCGGGCGTTCGCGAGTCAGTCCGGGAGTCGTTCGGACAGTGTGTTCAGACTTCCTTCCGACTTCGACAGACTGATCAGGTGTGCGAGCGAGCAAATGCGGGGTAGCGAGCAGCAGCAGCAGCAGCAGCAGCAGCAGCAGCAGTAGCAGAGCATCGCAAGGGAAAGGCAGCCAGCAGGACTCCCGCCGCCCTTGCGTCGGACTCCGGTTATCATGCATGAAGACTCTCTCGACCGAGTACAGGGTGTGTACATCCCGGCTGGTTGGTGTTTGGGTTTATCGACACCATCTCATCTATTCACTCTATCACTACTACTATTACTACTACTACTACTACTACTACTACTACTACTACTACTACACAGAATCAGAAGATGTCACAAACCAGAACCATGGTGGTTTTATTTATTATCCTATCTATCTAATGTACACGGCTCTCCGGCCCCATCTCCATCTGGCGGTGGACGAGAGACTCTTTAACCTCAACGCAGCAAAACACAGTGCACGGCTGATAAGCGAGGCCCAAGGAAAGGATCCATCCCGACCAATAATCCACTCCAAACACTCATCAACACTCATCACTAAACACTAAATAAACACACAGTGGCCGGCCATGCAGAACTAGCTCGCAGCGAGAATTCCCAAATATGCGTAACCGTAACAGATCCCTCCTGTCAAAATAAAAAAAAAAAAACAAAAAAAAAAAAGTACAGACAGCATCCATCATCCATCAAGCCACCGAGGCCGTCGCATACAGCGCCTTCTTACCCTTGTCCGACGCCGCCCCCAGCAGCTCCCCGTCCGTCATCCCCCGCCGCAGGCCCGTCGCGCCGGCCGTCGCGACGCTGTCTTGGCTGCCCTGGCTGCCGCGGCGCGCCATCCGCCCCGGGAGCAGGCCCCGGATGCCCCCGGCTTTGCGCGCCGGGATGTCCGTCGTGCCCGCCGTCAGCACGTACAGCAGGTACTTGAGGTTGGGCAGCGTGTGCCGGATGTCCAGCCCGCGCAAGCCCTGCTTGTTCAGCAGGAACTCGATGTCCTTGTTCAGCAGGAACACCCCGTACTCGAACCGGTACTGCACGTGGACCGGGTACAGCGGGTACGTCCGCTGCGGCAGCGCCGCCGACACCGGGTCCTGGATCAGCGAGTGCGACAGGTTCGGCTGGATCGGGTACGGCAGCGGGGTGGACAGGTAGAACGACAGCAGGTACACCAGGTGCGCCGTGCAGCCCAGCGCCGCCGCCACCGCGTCCCGGTCCACGTCCGTGAAGTTGGAGTTGGGCAGCCCCAGGCCCGCGATCGTGAACACCAGCGGCTTGTCCGCCACCGGCTCGATCGGATACACCGCCAGCAGGTCCTCCGAGATCCGCCGCATCTGGCCCTTGGCCTCCTCCGTGTTCTGCGCCAGCAGCGTCGCACTCGCCCCCAGCTTCTCCTGCGCGTCCGGCAGGTGACTCCGCGTCGTGGCCTGGCTGTGGCGGCCCCGCTCCATGGCATCCGGGCGCGCCTGGAGGCTGGCCAGCAGGTCGTCTTTACGCTTGCCCGCCATGCGCAGCTGCTTGCGCTCCGTCGCGACGGCCTGCTTGGTGAGCGCGAGCCTATCCCGCGCGCGCGAGGCATTACTGGTGGTGGCCAGGGCGCGCTGGTTCTTCTCCAGGATGGAGTTGATCTGCGCCTCGAGTTTATCGCGCGTGGTGAGAGCATCCTGGATGCACTCATCCAGGTTGGCCAGTCGCATCAACGCATCGTAGGAGGAAGTAGGCAGCAGCGCCGAGGACCCCTCCACCGATCGGGAGTGCGTAGCCGGCACCGGGGCCACGACGGGGGGCAGATCGGTGAGATTCGTATAAACCCCGTCCGCGAAGTGGAACAGGATGGAATTGGCCGGCAGCGGTTGGTGGAAGTTGTCCAGCGACTGGCCCAGGAACTGTAGGGACTGGAGACACAGCTGCAGCTCGACCAGCGGCATGTAGTGGTCCTCCAGCGCAGCGTTCTTCGCCCAGATCTTGACCGTCACATGGTCCAGGCGAGACACCGCCGGGCCACACATGTTCAGATCGAAGGACCGGAAGCTGGGATTCGTGGCCTGATCCACGACCTCGCTCACGTAGACCGGCTCGGCGATCCCGTCGCAATGGATCGAGAACCACGTGTCCGCCATGCGACTGCTTGTAATCTCTTCCAGTTTCACCTGCCGCGCCTGCGGATTGGGCCCGTTCCAGGGCAGGGTGTTTCTGCGCTGCCATTGTCGCGTCGGGGGGGTGGGCTGCTCGCGGGCCTCGGCGGCGACGGCGGCGGAGGCGGACTGGAGGTTGGTGAAGGAGCGGGACTGGTGCAATGGTCTGGCGGCGTCTTGGGCGACGGTCTTGGAGGAGGATTGGAGGGAGAGAGGGACCTCTTCGTCGTCGATGGTCTTCCCGCGAGGTCTACTGGGGGGGGTGACGACGAGGTTACGGACGGAGATAGCCTGGAGATGTCGAAGCTTGCGATTCTGCGCGATGCGTCAGTTGGGGGCAGGTGTCACTTGGCCAGAACTCGGAGCATAATACCGGGAGAAACAAGCCAGGTCTGTCGTGACGACTACCAGCATCGTCGGCGTCGAGGCCCGCCCAGCAGGAGGAGGAGGAGGTGGTGGTGGTGGTGGTGGTGGTGGCCGTCGGCGACATTGCGGGCAGGCGAGGACGGGAGGGAAGCTTAGCTGTCGCAGTGGGCGCGGAGTATTCGTCTCATCCTACTTAAGGAGAGGACGGCAATGGGCAGAGTACACAGATCCACGCTAATTCCAACCGAGATCACGTCCAGTCCGACGAGGGACGGGGAAAGGACGGTCGGGAGGGAAGCAGGGTAGATGAAGATGCGGTGCGAAGGTCTATTGTTGGCGGAGGAGGAGCCACAGCCGGGCTCGACGCAGCAACAAACAGCCCGGCGGCGGCCGTCGAAAAATTGATCCGCTCGGCCAACCAACCCATCCAACCCATCCATCCATCCATCTCTGGCCTCCCATCCCCCCCAACCAGGCCACCCTCACCACCTCCACCTCCACCACCACACCCACAACCCCTACAACCTCAACCCTTCCCCCATCGGGCCCGGGCACCTTCCCAGCTCGACACCCGCTCGATTGCCCTCGCTCGCGAGCAGACAGGCAAGCAAGCAAGCAAGGAAGGACGGCCGCGGCAATGGCGTCCCAAACGGCAGCAGCGGCAGTGCCAAAGCCCTTCCAGAAGATCCTGGACCCGACCAAGATCGGGACGTGGAATGTGGTGCGTCGGCCGCCCGTCGAGAACCACAGCGTGATCCAGGGCAAGGCGCGCGAGCAGAACTCCAATGCCTTCAAGCTACACCAAGTCAAGGAGGGAGTGCGGTTACGCAAGGCCCTGAATGCCATCACCCACGGCAAGAACATCTTTGTCTACCATAATATCCGCACCAACCAGGTGGTGTATTCGCTGACGCGGTACTTGGAGGTGAGCACGCACACATCACACACACACACACACACACACACACACACACACACACACACCCACCCACCCTACATATATATATCTTCCCCAATCCCCCAAACAACCCCCACCCTAACCCAAACCACTGTAGAAAAACTCCGTCCTCCGCCAACTCCTCTACCACGGCAAAAAGACGGTGCCCGCGACCCTGCGGAAAGACATGTGGGTACCCTACTACAGCGTACACTTCCAAGACAGCAAGATCGGGCTGCGGGCATACCACCTGTTGCGCGAATTCGCGATGCAGCGCCAACTCGCCCCACCACGCTCGATGATCACGATCACGGAGCACTGGCTATCGCAGCGGCGGCCACGGGACCCGACCGAGGCCAAAGAATTCAACGAGAAGTACCAAGACAAGGTGGGATGGCTGATGGAGAAGAAGGACCGGGCGCGGGCGGTGATGGACCAGAAGGCGACGAGCGTGGCGGATGTGTCTGCGGTGCTGGAGATCCAGGAGGAGGAGATCAAGAACGGGTTTGCGGATGGGAAGCGCGGGTTTCTGACGCGGACGGCGAGACGGCGGAGACGCGAGGCCAAGGCCAAGGAGGAGCGGATTGCCGAGGGGCAGGCGGAGCGGGTGGCGGCGTTTGAGAAGACCTTGAGTGGGCCGATGGTCGATTATAAGATTGAGGAGGTTGAGGGGGGGGGTCCGGCTGTTGATAGCGGGGTGAAGATCCTGTGGACGGATCTGCATGATGCCCGGTTTGCGAAGATGTGGCCGGAGCGTGTGCGTCACGGGGAGTTGGATCTGAGCCGTGATCATGTCATGCCGGGTCAGAAGGGCGTGCACGGGTTGACTGTGCTGGCTGAGGATGAGTTCAAGGAGAAGAAGACCGAGGAGGTCAAGGCTTAAGTGTGGATGGATGTGGATGTGGATGTGGATTTATGATAGGGAGGTTGGGAGGGAAGGGGAAGGGGAAGGGGAGAGGAGAGTGTATTTGGTATTTTACTGGGGGATGGATATACATATTCGCCTGTTCGTTCGCATGAGATTAAATTGTATTTTTAGATCCTATGGGTCATCGTCCTTCCAGATATGATGCAATGG
>KZ825977.1:0-82388 GCA_003184645.1 Aspergillus ellipticus CBS 707.79
GGGAGGGGAGAGGTACGTATTCGTGGAGAATGCCGGGGTGAAATTGGGACATGGTTGTGGTTGTGGTTGTGGTTGCGGGGATTGTGATTGTGGTGTGTGTGGTTTTTGTTGGTGGTGGTGGTGGTGGGTGAGATTGAGGGGCATGTAGGAGAGTTGGATGGTGTGAGATGTCGGTATCGTGGTGATAGATAGGAAATGATGGAGTACTTAAGTCTGGATGGCCCACTACGAACGAGCATTATTGGGCGGGTGGGGTTACTAGTCCTGCTGCTAGAGGAAGAAAGCCTCGGATGAACATGGACACATTGGAGGGGGACGTAATCGGGGCGTGCTGATGGCTAACTATCCCGGTTGGGGGGGACTATTTTTCGATTTGAATAATTCACCATATCTATAGATCTCCGCGGTGCTCCTCCTTGCAGCTGAATCTGGAGCACATGAGGTACACTTCTCGATGCAGGGGACTCCGTAATACGTAAGTAAATGGGGGAAGTGGGGTGTTAGGTAACGCCGCCGTCACAGGGGTACCGTACGCACGCCAAGCCCGTCTTGCCCGAATCGGGGAATTAGCATAGCTTAATGAATTCATCCACTCGCATTCCCGCGTTCTCTCTTGAATTTCTATAGCTCTTCATCTTCGGATCTTGCGCCAGACCAGCGGACAAACACAGAATGGAATCTAGGTAGCCAGCTCTGTGAACAACCGGCAGCCATACCAGCTCAATCGTTAACCAGCTCAATCGTTACTCAACATGCGATCATAGCATCCATCTTAATCCAATCCGCGCACAAGTTTGAATTATCATGCCGCGCCCACGCAGATCCGCTCGCGCCTCCAGCGCCAGAACAAAATACATCGATGACCCCTTCGAGGCGGCCGGCGTCCTGAGCGATGCGGACGAGGGCCCCTCTACCGTAGCCTCGGCGAGTAAAAAGGGCAGCATGGGGAAAGCCAAACAGGTCGTCATAGATGACGGCTCCTCCTCCGACGAGGATTTCAACATGGAAAATGAAAATGAAGACGATGAAGACGAAGATGACGACTACCAGGACAACGACGTGGAGATGGCTGAGAAGGAGAGCGAGAATGATGAAGAAGGAGAAGAAAACGACGAGGGCGATGATGATGATGATGACGCCGCCTCCGTTGTCTCCGAAATCGATGAGGTTCCCCGTCGCCGGCGCAAACCGCCTGCTGCCACTTCCACGCCAAAGGTCAATCGCCAACGACGTCCGGATGGGACTGTCGCGCTCGCGGGCGACGAGACGCACTCCCGTGGATCGTGGAACCCGGTCGAGCATGTCGGGAAGGCGGTCCATCTGCGGGTCACCTTTGGGACGGATGACAGGGATCTGCTGGCTGTTTTGAGTGCGAGGGATCGCTGGTGCAGGGGGTTGGATTCTACGTTTCCGACGCGGGCGACGCTGGATGAGGCGCAGGGGGCGGAGGATTATGGGTATGGGAGGAGTTACGGGCTGGAGCCGGAGGAATTTGCGAGGGAGAGTTCTCGCGGGTGGGACTGGTATTATGACCAGGATGTGGGTGCGCGGTTCAGGAAGCAGCAGCGGATGAAGAAGATTGATGAGAAGAAGGCGCGTCGGACCTATTTCGCCAGGGCTAGGGGGGAACATACCGTGCTTGCTGGGCCGGTGGATGACCAGAAGGTGTTTTCGCTGGGTCGGCATGATGTGGTGAATTTTGGTGAGGCATGGGAGGGTGTGCCAGCCAAATATTCTCTGAAACAGGGGACGCAGGGCGATGGGAAGGCATCGAAGAAGAAGCGGGAGGGCTGGATTCTGAATCTGGGACAGAAAGTCCAGTGTTTGGCCTGGGTGCCGAACCAGGCGGGCCTCACGCAGTATCTGTCAGTGGTGGCTCCGTTGTTGCCAGACCAGAAGGAGGAGTATCCGGACCCGTTGAAGGATTACGCAGCTCCAGCGTTCAGGCCCTCGGCGCCTTATCCCTGTGCGTTGCAGCTTTGGGCGTTCAAGGCTCAGAGAGCCGACTCTCTGACACAGACGATTGATATGAGCTTTAAGCCACGGCTACGCCTCGCTGTGTGTACTGATTGGGGGGATTTGAGGCGGATGGCCTGGTGCCCGATGCCTCGCGATACGCGGGACGAGGACGATGAAGATGTGCAGAAGAACGTCGGGCTTCTGGCTGGTATATGGGGGGATGGCTGCGTGCGGGTTATCGATGTGAAGCTGGGTCGCGATCCAAATCAGACTGAATTCTGTAAGTCCAGCCGAGGCGACCGAAGGACTGTACTAACTAACCGCCCAGACAAGCTGCAAACCCCTGTGTTTGAAACGAAAGCGCCGTCCACCGTATGTACATGTCTAACATGGCTCTCCTCGAGCGACCTGGCTGTTGGCTGTGCCAACGGGTTCGTTGCCATCTGGAGCATCCTCCCATCGCAGAGCTCGCCCGCCGACGAACATCCCCTTCCCTACTTCTACCAGCAACTTCACTCGACGTGGATCCTCAATATAGATTCCGCCTACCCAACCAACTCCCATATCATATGTACCACGTCTATGGATGGCGAAACCCGACTGACATCGATCACCGACCCTCAAAAGGACATGGTCCACACTAACCGCATGCGAGTGGGCTCTGCACATCTTTCGTACTCCCCACTGCTACACTCCTTCCTTTCGAGCGACGAAAATGACTTTGCGCGTCTCCTTGCCGTCCGACGCTTCTTTACCTCCACCGCGATCGCCCGGCTACCGAGTATGATCTCTGCCCTGGGACCGTGCAGCCCCTGGCACCCGAGCGTCCTCTTCGGCTGCACGGAGGGCACTGTTGAAGCGACAAGCCCGCTCCGCCGGATGCTGCATGCCAAGGAGAAGCAATGGCAACAGACCTGGTTCCAGCACGAATGGGTGCGCGGCCCGGACGCCAACAGTCCGGGAACCAGTCGGTTCCACGACGGGTACCGCGCCGAGAGCACCAGTCTGCTGCGCAACCTTGTCGGTGATCCCAAGCTGGTCAACGGAGCAGCGGTGATCACGGTTTTCGAGGAGGGGACCCACGTCACGGCGCTGTCGTGGAATCCTAACCAGTCGTGCGCGGGGTGGGCGGCGGCGGGATTGGGATGCGGACTGGTCCGGGTTGAGGATCTGGCACTGTCTTAACGATCGAAGCAACACCCTATAGTCCCCTATGTACTCCGTATTATTCTGACACTATAGCGATCAAGCCCAGATGATTGGAAAGGGTGCTGGGAACAGGATCCTCACATCCCTAGGACAGCTCATTCGACCGCCGAAAGCATTACGTAGACACCTGCGAACCTCGTGCATGTATGCGAAGGACGAAGGTGGATCAGCGGTATCTCGCGTCAGGACTGCAGACTGCAGCCACTATTTATTCCTGTCGACTATGATCAATTGCAGTGCAACCCAGACTCTAAATCCTTCGAAATAAGCAATGAGATCCGGTGCATTATTGCGGTCAGGAGAAGAGTTCATCGTCGAAGTCAAACCCGTAGGCAGAAGCATATATCCACCCTCCATGGGATATAGATCCGAGTAGTACTAACTACTAAGTAGACGTGCGGAGCAGAAACTGAACTCTCTGAACCGAAGACCCTGCCTGATGCACAGCCGCATGTGATGGCCTGCTGGTGTAGGTACATGCGGAGACTCCGTAACCTCGGCCAAGTTTCGGTGGTTCATGCAATGCAGTATCCTTGTTGTAGTGGACATGTCGGCCGTGGCTAAGAAGTCCGCGGCCGGGGGGGTGGTCTGAGGGTAGCATTTCGAGCCACTCAACTCTCCAGCATTATGGCCATGTAGGCCTCGCTTTTCGTGGTATTATCCGTTCAAGCATTTGAGATCTCATGTAACATACACAGTAGGCGCTTAGATCATCCCAGCCAGCTGATCATCACACCACCCAGCCATGCCATTTGGCAATTGGCATACACCGCACACCGGACATACTCTTGGAGAATGGAGATAGATAAGTAGGATTGGCAATGGCATCCATGACGTAGACAGTGGGATTGCGTGTGTGTGTGTCCAGGCACTTGATGGCGTCCGCGGTGATAGATAGCGAGCGCCCGGCCGGGATGATGGATCGACACCGGCCTGACGGACTGACATTTGACAAGGCGACGGCGGTTGAATCTGGCTGATGCGGACGGCCCATCATCAGCCAATCACCAGCCCGGAAGCCACAGCCGCGGGCGGATCCCCCAGCCACATTGCCGGCTTGGCACCAAGTCACGGGACTTTGGCTTAAATTAGCACGGGTAGTCCCTGAGTTGTGGCATCCTAGACTAATGCTGGGTGTGGTCTAGTCGATGCTATCCATAGAAGTCCTATGTACTAAGTATGTATATTCTAGACTCCACGACGGAGTACCTTTACTCCAGCCGCCACCATTGGCCGCGCAAATCAGGTTGCTTTGATTCCGGATATACATAGAAAGTGGCCCTCGCTAACGCCGCCGATGGCAGGGTCCCTGCCGGAAGTGGATCTCGGCCGGCCAGTCCAAAACAAACGTGGCTGGCGTCGGCTCTATGTGTCTGTGTCTGTGTCTCCCAGCCTCCTTTGACAGCATCCTGATACCGCCAGCCTGCACCTTTTCTTCCCGACGATGGGTCCTGTGCCGTCTATGATGGAAGATACATATGCCTGGGTCTTGCAGATCTTTGCGTGCTCGTCATGGCATTGCTATTTTTTTTCTAGGCGCCAATTAATCAATCTTCCGGGGCTTGGTTGGTCGGTGTGCGTGCGTGTGTGGTTCTGGGAGTGGGAGTTTGGGATCATAAATTGAGGGCTTCTCTCACCTGTTGTCTGGGTTGTAAATCATCCAGCACCGTTGAATACTTCATTCACAATTATAAACATCATTTCCTTCTATCTATCTTTCATATCTTTTGATAGATAGAATCCCTTGATTTTTTCCCCTCAACTTTTGTATCATTTTTGTCTCTTGTCGCCCTCACATCCACCACCACCATGCATACCGCCGCCCTCCTCCTGGCTCTCTCCCTCTCTGCCCACGCCATCCCCGTCTTCCAAGCCCGCGGCAATGACACCCTCGACCGCAGAGACGAACCCCCTTACAAGGTCGTCGATGTCGCCGGCCCTGACACCCCCGCCGTCCAGACCGTCACCATAACCAACCCCGCGGGCTCTCCCACCACCGTCACCATCACCGAGTCCCCCTCCGCCACTCCCTCCTCGAGCGGCCTGCCCTTCGAGCGTCGTGAGGCCAACGACTCCAGCAAGGCCTTCCGTCGCTTCGGAACCATCGCTGATGCCGCCTCCAACGGCACCGAAGCCCGTTCCATCGTGGCTCGCAGCAACGACACCGAGATCGTTTCTCGTGCTGCTCTCAGCGAGACGAAGGATTCCATCTGGTCCCGCAGCAACAGCACTGCTGATATCGTTGCTCGTGCTGCTCTCAATGAGACAAAGGATTCTATCTTGCCCCGCAGCAACAGCACTGCCGATGTCGTTGCTCGCAGCAATGATACCGCCAATGCGCTGAGCGCTCGTGGATCTTCTTCTCACAACGAAACCAAGAGTGGGATCCATGCTCGTGGAAACACCACTGAGGTTTTTGCTCGCGGCAAGTCCACTGAGGTCTTCGCGCGTGGTTCTCACAACGAGACTGCTCATGAGAACCCTGCTCGTGGCAATGATACCATCCCCAATGCCCCTGCCCGTCGTGCCTACGAGGAAGACGCTGCTTTGACCGACGAGAGCAAGCATGCCAACTCCACGGAAAGCAAGGCTGCACTTGCCTCTCGCTCCAACTCCACTGAGCAGGCTCGTGGTACCTTCAAAGAAGATGCTGCTTTGATCGACGAGAACAAGCATGCCAACGCCACCAAGCGGGCCACGAACTCCATTGGAGACAGGAGCTTGAGCTCGAACGAGACTGTTTAGATCCAGGCTCGAAACGAGACCGTTAGTGCGAACTAGTCATTGTCCCCTTCTTCTTATTCTTCTTTTTTTGTCCTTTTTTTGTTAAAAAATGGCTTCGACGATTAGTATGAATCACATGGCTGCAAGAGCGAGTGAGCGAGCGAGCGAGTTGAGCGTTGATCTACAAACCTTCCTTTTCACATTTCACGTTTTCGGGTTCGGGTTCAGTTGATTTATTTTATTTCATTCACGACATATCATGACTACTTATTTGCCATGATGAGAGAGAAAGAGAGACGTGGTCATGAAAATGTGCATGGATGGGGCGTTTTGCCTTTTTTTTTTTTTTTTTTCTTTCTTTTTGCTTCTTTTGATGCTTCCTTCATGATGTGCATTTCGCTTAATACTGGACTAGATTGGCTGCGTTGGATTCGGGTAGATATAGATCTCTCATGAGGGTTTCTTGCTTACTTGGACATTTGTTGATTGAACTTGGCACTTAGATTGTTTATGACATGGTATTCAGTTTATTTACATACATTACTAAAATTCCAGAATAAGTTTAAGAATAACAAACGAAATGGAGATTAAAAAGCCATTGATCATAAAACTGGTTCTTAAATTTTTTACCCCCATCACCCTCGTCCGTCATAATCAGAATGACTAAGGTTGTAACCTGCTATAAAACCAACCCACCAGCCGTGGTCATCCTTCTACAAGATAGGCAAGGGCTTAACGACAGGGTCTGCAATACTTCTAGAACAAGTACCAGCCTGAGAAGAGACGAAACTATTTCAAAAATTCAGAGGGTCAAGCCCTAACTATTGCTGGTGATGAACCATGTGCGGAATTAGATTCTGTTTTGGCCAGGGTAGAAGTTCTTGTCAACATATCTAGACGAAAAATTAAAATTCACATGACTGGGATTTTTTTCTGGCTATTGGTTTGTGCTGGGTCGTCAAGCTGCTATTTATGACTTCTTAGGGCTGACAACCGACGGGAAGCATTAATAGAATGTCAATTGCCGGCTGACAGCAATATCAGGCTGTCTTATTCAATTCTAACTTTGGAAATTAATTTGTTGCTGCCTATGTGTATATCTATCAGTTTGTATTCATATGGGTGGACTAGTCAATACAGAAAGTGGGAATCGCCCATTGTCGAGAGTTTAGTACTTCAATCTATGAACGTTCAAGAGTATGCCCCGAAGAAGTTATTAAGTGGCTAGGACCAACCTGGCTTTCTGCCTTGTTCCTGCATTGTTGTCACGTGGGAGTCGATGCCGTATGGCAGGATATTATGCCGTGAAGTAAAAGATGCATATAGATTAATTAATTTGATGGGGTCTCTGCTCCATTGCCCTTCCCCCTCTTCTGGATGGCAGCCCCACGCTCTGGCGGAGAAGGCATTGGTCCCTGCGTCAGGGTCCCTGGAGGTGCAGATGACGTCCTCCTACTGTGGGTGGGAGGTCCCTTCAGATAGGTCATATTAGCACTTTTTTCTCGTATCTCGTATAGAAAAACCATCTCAGTTAGACACCTACCTGGTCCAGCACCCCCCATGGCCAGCGCTGACTAAGCCACCGACCGTTGGGCGCCTGGAAGGGGGATAGCGGCCCCGTGCTGTGACGTCCTCCTGCGCCAGGCCTCCGTACGGTACGGTAAGCCCGTGCTGGCTGCCATTACATAACCCGCCCAGCCCAGCGAGTCCGACTTACGTCTTGATCGCAGGACCGCAATCACATTCACCTCCTCTCCACTTGTTATTTCCTTCTCGCTCTCCTGTCTATGGACCAGGAGCCGTCTGTTTCCCCTCCCTTCCTCCCAGCGCGTCGTCTTCCCTTGCTCTCGCCCTCATTGAATCCCTTACTCCGCCCCTCCCCCTTTCCGACCAGGTGTTTACCGCCCGATTCAAGTCACTGACTCCAACTCCCCTCACATCACATCCACCATGGCCAGCCCGATAGCGGCCCCCGAAGACCAGAGCCGTCTCCTGGAAGAGGCGCTGGGCGTGGTGCGCCAGCAGTCGCAGATGATGCGGAAATGTCTCGAAACTCCCGGCAAATTAATGGATGCGTTGAAATGCGGGTGAGCTCCAACTGCAAATGCACCCCCCCCTCCAGGCAGCAATGGATTGGGGGGGACGATAACCCACGAAGGATCCGTGAAACTGACGTCTCCTATCAATTGGTCTATCTAGTTCTACTTTAGTCTCCGAGCTCCGAACCCCCAGCCTTGGCCCGAAGCAATACTATGAACTGTACATGGCCGTCTTCGACGCCCTGCGACACCTCTCTGTGTACTTGAAGGAGAACCACCCAGTCAACCACCTTGCGGATCTGTACGAGCTCGTTCAATATGCCGGAAACATCATCCCGCGACTCTACCTCATGATCACAGTGGGCACTGTGTACATGTCCGTCGAGGATGCCCCCGTGAAGGAGATCATGAAGGACATGATGGAAATGAGTCGGGGCGTGCAACATCCCATTCGCGGTCTGTTTCTGCGGTACTATCTCTCCGGCCAGGCTAGGGATCATCTGCCCACGGGCTTGGGAGATGGTCCGGAGGGCAACCTGCAGGATTCGATCAACTTCGTTCTCACCAACTTCGTCGAGATGAACAAGCTGTGGGTCAGGTTGCAGCACCAGGGCCCTTCTCGCGAGCGGGAGAAGCGCATGCAGGAACGTCGGGAGCTCGAATTGCTTGTTGGTAGCAACGTTGTGCGACTCAGCCAGTTGGTCGACCTCGAGGGCTACAAGTCTGGTATTTTGCAGGCGCTGCTGGAGCAGGTCATTCAGTGCCGCGATGTGCTGGCACAGGAGTATCTTCTTGAAGGTATGGGTGTCCTATTTGCTGTCGAAGTGCAAGGCTAACCCTATGATGTAGTCATCACCAAGGTTTTCCCTGACGAATTCCACCTCCACACCCTGGATCTCTTGCTTTCAGCAATCTCTCGACTCAACCCGCATGTGGACCTGAAGAAGATCGTGATTGGATTGATGGATCGTTTGTCGGCTTACGCGGCTCGTGAGACCGAGTCGTCTGTCGACTCAGATGCAAGGAAGCAAAAGGAAGAGGAAGCCGTTACGAGGCTTCTCGAGAAGCTTGAGGTGTCCGATGAGCCAAAGAAGGAAGAACCAACTGAAGACGCAACCAAGGAGAACGGCGTGGAGGAGGCCTCGAAGGAGTCGGAAGCCACAGAGACCACCGAAGGCGAGCCTACGGCAAATGATAAGAGCGATGAGAAGGCGGGCATTCCGATCGATGTCAAGCTGTACGACATCTTCTACGAGCAAGTGGTCAACCTGATCAAGAGCCGCGGCCTCCCTATCCAAGACACCATGGCACTTCTGGTTTCGCTCGTCAACCTGGCGCTCAACACTTACCCGGAGCGCCTGGAATTCGTCGACCAGATCCTTGACTTTGCGACCCGAGAGACTGCCGCATACACTGACCATGCCGACTTGCACTCCGCCCCGACACAGCAAAACCTCTTGTATCTCCTCACCGCGCCCCTTCGTTCTTACGCCTCCATCTTCACTGCCTTGGCCTTGCCTCACTACATTCCGCTCCTGACTTCCCAATCCTATCCTACGCGGCGATCTGTCGCAGGCGAAATCGCTCGCAATCTTCTCAAGAACGGAACCCTGATCACTACAACCGATAATCTTGACCGTGTTCTCCAGGCCTTGAGGGTCCTTATCAAGGAGGGTACTCAGCAATCCATGGGTTACCCCGGGCTGCAGTCTCAACGACGGGGTGAAACGGATGAGACCATTGAGGAGCAAGGATGGCTCGCAAGGCTGGTCCATTTGATCCGGGCGCCAGAGAACGACACCCAGCTCAAGGTGATTACCCTCTGTTTTTGATGAATTCCACGCTAACCCGCATGTATAGCTCCTACAAGCTACTCGGAAAGCCTACCTCGATGGCAACGAGCGGATCAGATACACAACACCAGCCCTAATCACTGTCTCGATACGCCTCGCGCGCAAACTCAAGTCCCGCGAGCACTACGATGACAACTGGCAATCGCAATCCTCGGCGCTTTACCGATTCATGCACCAGTGTGTCAACAACCTCTACCAGCGTGTGAACCCTGGCTGCGCCGATCTGGCTCTGCGCCTGTTCGTGATGTGCGGAGAAGTGGCCGACCAGACAGGCTTTGAGGAGTTCAGCTACGAGTTCTTTGCGCAGGCCTTCACCATCTACGAGGACTCCATCAGCGATTCGCGCGCCCAGTTCCAGGCCGTCTGCGTCATTGCCGGAGCGTTGCACGGAACCCGCGGGTTCTCCAAGGAGAACTACGACACGCTCATTACCAAGGCCGCACTTCACGGAAGCAAGCTGCTCAAGAAGCCTGACCAATGTCGGGCCGTCTACCTAGCCAGCCACCTCTGGTGGGTCGTCGAGAACCCTCAACGAGGGGACGAGGATCCCAAGAACGTACGTCTTCCCCTCTACAAAGATAGTCCATTCCAAACCCTAACGCTTAACAGCTCTACCGTGACGGCAAGCGCGTCCTCGAATGCCTCCAACGTGCCCTCCGTGTCGCCGACGCCTGCATGGACACCGCCGTCTCCGTGGAACTCTTCGTCGAGATCCTCAACCGCTACGTCTACTACTTCGACCAACAGAACGAAACCGTCACCACTAAGTACCTCAACGGCCTCATCGAACTCATCCACTCGAACCTGCAGACGGACGAAAACGAGCCCAACCCCAGTTTAGAAGGTCCGAAGCGTCACTTTCAGCGCACACTGGATTACATCCGAACCCGAGACTTCGAAGGCGTAGTCATCGACCCAAGACAGTGAATTAATCCAATTCATGACCCGACCCCCGTATGAATGAGCGATGTTTCCACACCCCCCCCTTTTTTTTTTTTTTTTTTATTCTCTTGATTTCAAATTCTTTCTTCCTACCTCCCCCACCCCTTTCTTTCTAGCCTCTCTTGTGTGTACGATTCCCTTTCTTTTGAATTGAAGTGAACCTAGCTTCCTTGAGTACCCCTTTTTTTTATTATTGAGTCGAATATATCGATCAGTGTATTACCATCATACCCTGTCCTTTTTTTTTTCTTTTCTTTCCTGCTCACCTAACCTAACATAAACCTAACCTACCTATCTACCCATCTTAGGGGCCGGAATCCGAGTCATACCATAGAAAGTT
This sequence comes from Aspergillus ellipticus CBS 707.79, assembly GCA_003184645.1. Taxonomy (NCBI): domain Eukaryota; kingdom Fungi; phylum Ascomycota; class Eurotiomycetes; order Eurotiales; family Aspergillaceae; genus Aspergillus; species Aspergillus ellipticus. Next base: position 11,067 of record KZ825977.1, read on the forward strand.
ACTTATCTTATCCTCTTTCCCCCTCCCTTCACCTAATTTCTCATCTCTCTTCTCTACTTACCTACCCACCCTACCCTACTCTACCTCCTGAAATTGTAATGTTAAATCACACCTGCTCAAGTAATACACATGGATAGGCAAAGTAGAAGCGAGAGAGAAACATTCTAGTCCCTTAAACCACGAATGAATGATTAATCACCGCATGCATTCCGTAGATCCCTAAGCTATACATACCTAGATTTCAGACGACAGGATTGGTACAGATAAGTAGATAGATAGATACAGAGAAAACCACCAGTCACAAACGCGGAGTCAATCAATCAAGCAATCACCCGCCCCGCCCCGCCCTCGCCTCCCCTCCCCTCCTCCGTAGGTAGGTACCGTACCGTAGGTACCCAAGGTAAAGTACGCACAGTACGAGGGTATAATATCCGAACTGCCTAAATAGGCAGGTACCACCTATCCACCCTGCAGGGATGACTTGCGGAATAGATAGATACTTCGTCAGTACTTACTTGGATACTTGCTAGATACAGTATGCAGAAACCGTACAATACACACAAACAAACAAACAAACACACAAACAAATAAACATGTCTATCTACGATAGATAGATAGATGATACCTGAAATGCTAGGCAACATTCTTTCTACAGCCTCGGATTGCAGAGTCGTAGTGCTACGTACACCCAACTTCATCATCCCATTCAATCCGAGCTACCTGAAAAGTAACTCCAGAGAACCAATCTACCAGTCCTACAAGATCTACACAGCCGGACCTACAAAGGAACCACAGAACAAGAAAGGGAAACAAAAGCTAGAGCGAGCCAGACGGAGATCCGATCCGATCCGATCTGATCCCGATCCTCAGATGCAATTGTTCAACTCAAGGGAGTCCCAACGAACATGTGAAAGACGACGATGATGGCCAGTTGGCTCCATGGGAATCGCTACATAACAGGGTTTCAGACGCGCGCGCACCACAGCGCACACACCAGAAAACAAATGGTGGGGTGGCGGGGAGAGCGGAAGCGAGCAAAAATAAGCAAACATAACGTACATGATGACATGATTGATGTCCGTCGATGTGTGTGTGTGTGTGTGTGTGTGTGTGTGGAAAAGAAACGAGAAGGAGAAGAAGAAGAGAGAAACTTGAATAGGAAGGAAGAAGCCATTGAGTTAGGGAGATAGAGAGAGGGATGATGAAGAACACACGCCTATGTTATGGAGAGAATATGGATGGATAGATGAGGGGTTGGGAGGTGGGAGTCATCGAGGGGAGACGGGGAAGGAAGGAGAGAGAGTGAGGAGGTCGAAGAAGTGGATGTGGTCGTGGAGGAGTGGGAGAGGCGTGGTCCCAAGCGGAGGAAGAAAGAAAGAGAGAGAAAGAGAGAGCAAAAGGGAGTATGTCATCATGAGCCCTCTCACTATCATAGCTTAAGAGGGAAATAAACACAAAGCCGCCGACGCCTAGAAACCTGTGGGTGGAGAAGAAAACTGCCGTAGCACCGATGGAGTCGAGGTGCCGATTCCGCCAAACGCCGGGAGACTGCTGCTCGGGACGGGACTGCCGATTTCCCCCGGGACAATGCTGCCCCTGTGGCCTGAGGAAGCACTGTTGGTGTCCGGCTCGAACTTGACGAATTCGCCCGTCTCGTCGCTCTTGATCGAGAATGACCCGCCGCCGTTCTGCGTGTTGCCTTCCGTGTCGCAGATGTCCAGCATTTCCTTGAGGGAAATCGAGGGCTCGCTGGGGGCCCGTAGCTGGTCGACCTGGCGGAGAACAACATTTACATCGTGGTAGCCGCTTGCTGCTCCCTTGGAGGGGCTCGTTGTGTTGAGATGCTTGCAGGCTTGGATCACGAGGAGTCGTATTGTCACGGGACGAGAGGCGTGAGCTCGGTGGTGCCCTCCAGGCGCGAATGCATTCGCAGACCAACCACTCCCTGGAAATTTTGTCAGCCTAAGTTTAGTACCGAGGTGAAATGGATCAAGCTTGAACTAACCAGGTCCGGTTCCCCATGCCGCTGAGCCAGGGAAGGGAGAAGTGCCAAACGGAATTTGCGCACCCCAGGTATTGCTCCCTAGGGGGAAACCATGCTTGGCTGCTGTGGTATTGTCAGCCCATACAAGAGGACGCTCGTCGTCAAGTAACTTACTAAGAGGATCTGGGAACAAGGATGTCCCACCAAAGCTCGCTCGTGTCGGTCCAGGAAAGCCCGGAACAGTCGCGCCAGGAAGGGACTGGGAGAGATGCGGCGTAAAGGGAACATCAGTGTCGTCCAAGAGAGCACTGCTGCCCAGTTGCGCACTCAAATGGTCCACATCGCGCTGAGTCGAACGGTTATTCTGGTCTTGCTGGGTGCTTGACGGACGCTTGATAGGGCTAGGGCGGGAGATGGGGAACGCGTGCGTCTCCAGGGGTGACCGTTCGAACGAGCTAGAGGGGTGCCTGGAGTGAGCATGCGACAGTCCGCTTGGCTGTGGGGAAAATGCACTGGCCATGGGCTGCTGGCTGTGGAATGGGAGGCCGTGTCCTGGGTCGAGAGGGAAGCCCCGCCCCGGTGGGATTGGACGGGTTCCGTTCATGCTCGGGAGCACGGGAATACCATTCGGAGCAGGGAACCCTCGCAGCTGGTTCATGAGAGGCCCCGAGTGCGGCGGGTACGACGGCAACTCATGACCAAGCGGCGGGCGCACTAGACCCAGCCCCGGAGGATTGGAAGGCGAGAATCCAGGCGGGTGGGATCTGCCCAACGAACCAAGAGGGGATAGAGGTGTCGACGGCTGGGGGTGGTGGAGCATAGGTGGCTGCGCATGGCCCTGCTTGGAGGTAACGCTCGAGGCCCCGGACGACTGAGACGGCCCCATTGATCGCGGAGAGATCGAATGCTGCGACGGTTCAGTGCTGGCCGGCTGGGACCGCGGAGATGACGTATGGGAGCCCTGCTGAGATGGCTGTCGGGGCCGGGCAGGAGTCGGAGCTTTGGGGACGATAGGGGTGGCGATCTGGAAGTGAGGCGATTGGAATAGACTTGACGTTGAAGGACCTTGCGGGAAGTGCAGGTTATTCGGGATAGGGACAGGCCCCGGATGCGACACTCGCTTCGCGTGGGGATCACGCCTCTCTTGACCTTCTTGCTCGGTCTTTGTTGCGGCCTCCCTGTCTTTCCTTGTCTGCTCATCCCGGACCTTGCGCTCTCGATCCTCCTTGGCCCTCTTCTCTCGCAGGTCGCGCTCATCCCGCTCCTTCTGCCGTACCTCATCGCGCCGCTTCTTCTCCAGCTCCTTCTGCTCGCGCTGTTTTTTCTCGGCCTCCAGCTGTCGCTCTCTCTCCTCCCGCAACCGCTTCTGCTTCTCCGCCTCTTTGCGAGCACGCTCCGCTTCCTGGGCTTTCCGCTCGGCTTCGCGCTTCTTTCTTTGTTCTTCCCGCTTCTGCTTCTGCTCTTCGAGCTTCTTCTCCTGTTCGGCTTTGGCAGCAGCCTCCTCCGCGGCCTTCTCCGCCTCCCGTCGCGCCTTCTCCTCTTCCTTGGCCTGTTTCTGAAGCTTCTTCTTGTCCTTTCTCTTCTGAGCCTCGCGAGCCTTCTTGGCTTCCCGTTGCTCGTTCCGAGTTTGTTCCTCCATAAGCTCCTCGATCAGTTTCTGCTGACGTTGCTCTGCGACCTTTTCCCGATAGGCTGTCAAGACGCGCTGTTCAAACATGCGGGCAGCAAATATTTGGAACATTCGCCGACCTTCCTCCATGCGTTGCTCTTCCGTCATGGCGTCCTGCAGAAACGTGTCAGCTTGCACTGCATCACCACCCGGCCAGTTCCCGGAGCTGACCATTTCATCTTCCTCGTAGTCTTCATCCTCTTGACTATCGTAGTCCTCGTCTTCCTCGTCGTCGTAGTCCTCGTCGTCAAGAGGGCCATGGTTGTGACCACTGTGGAGAGATTGGTGTGCTGCAGCTATACCGTACTGCGTATCCTCTTCTCGCTGCATTCGACGTTCGGCTAATTGCTCCATCATGTCGATGAAATGTTTCCCGTCGTTCTTCAAGAGATCGTCTGCAACCGTAAGAATTCCATCTGCAGGAGGCGAACAAAAATCAGCCTCAGCCCCAATCGATGTAGAAGAACCCGTCTCCACCCTACCTTTGACAGTTAGACTATTTCCAAAGGCGAAAAAATCTGCGCGAGCTGCACGAGTCTCCTCATCTTCGTATTCCTCGTCACTGTACGGTTCGTCGTCCTCCTCGTCTTCATCGTAGTCCTCCTCCAGATCTTCGTCATCCTCGGGTAATTCGTGGATCCGGCCTCGGGAGGGATGGAACTGGCCTTGCGTTCGCGTATGTTGACCGGGCGATCGGAGAGGCGGTTGGTATAGACGAGGGGGCGGGACCATCGGCGGACCTTTCTCGAACGAGCCTTGGTTGTTGTTGGCGTACTGCTCCAGCTCCTCGTAGTATGCATCGTAGAGCACCTCCAGTTCCTCTTCGATGGCAGTCCTCTTCCTCCCACACACCGTGCAGCTGCACGAGTGTTTTTGCTGCTCTTTCATCTTTTTCAAGACGGCGTCCTTTTCAACCTTGACGAGCTGTCGACGCTCCTCCTCGCCGAGTTCGAGCCAGAACGTCTTGATGTTCTCTCGCTCCTCTTGTGTGGAGGTGTTCCAGATACTGCGGTCCTTGCTCGACTTCAAGAGCGTGTGAGCTCCCAGGTGCGGGGGTAGAGGCGGGGGAACAGGATGCGAGATGGAGACGGACGGAGTCGACAGCGGAGTGGAACTTTCATCGCCCATGGTTTGTGAGCCGGCACGACTTTTCTTCCCTTTCTTCTTTTTCGATTTTCGACCCGGGTGGCCGTTCGACAAACCCGGCAGATCGTCGTGCGCAGTCACGCCGTGGAGCTCTTCGTAGTACGGTTCGCCATTCGAAACAACCTCATCGATATCATGCTCATCGGACGCATGGCTTCCCGCCCCGGTAGGACTGACCCCTTCGTCGTCTAGGAGGTCCGCGGGGACATGACCATTTCCGAGCTGACGTTCCGCGGCCAGGCGAGCGGCCTGTTTCTGTCTACGCTTTTGCTTCTTGCGGTTTATCGACACGGGCTTGGGGTCTGAGGATGAGAGTTGGGCGGGGTCGTTCAGCGCGTGGGCGTCGCCGTTCGTGGTGTGTGCAGGGATAGGCGTCGACGCAAGATCGGACATTGTGGAACCGGGATTCGGCCTGGGCGTTTGCGGCAAAGCCATGGAGGGCGGGCGGTCTTATCCTGCTCAGACACCGATGGGCACGGAGGAGGAAGGCGGCGGGATTCTCAGTCTCCTAAGATCTTCCGAACCAAGCACCATGCTAGGGAAGGGTTGCGGAGGAAAAAGTCAGCAGGAGAAACACCGGAGATAACCACGCAGGAGAGCACTCGAAGCTCACCGGACCGTTGTCGGGAGAAGGGGCGAGATTATAAGTTGAACACCAGCAGGGGACACGGTAACAAGCACCCAGGGTGAGTCACTGGGGTCAAGCGAAAGCCCGCGGGTGGAGGCGCCCTGGTGAATTGAGGTCCCAGGGTCGACAGACGGGGAACGAGGGCGGAGAGGGGTGGAAAGGACCCGGGCCGCACGCAGAGGGGGGTACAGGCGTCAATCCCAGGCGCTCGGGGCGAGGGGGGGAGGGGACACCGAGGCGGACGAGCGAGTGGGAAGACGGTCGAGAGTCGATTGAGCGTTGGCGACACGCGCAGCCACGGCGGGATGGGTAAAAGGCTGCTGATGATGGGTTTGGATGGTGGATCTTGACGCCGGGCGTTGGGCTCTGGATGGTTGCCGTGCCGCTGGCCGCAACTGGGTTAGCCGCCGCAAGCGAGCGCCGTCGCCTGGGTGCCTCAGTGCCTGCGCCCTCAGGCCGTGACTGCCCTCGGCCTCTCGGAGCTAACCCCGGTCGGCGTCTCTTCCTCCTTTCATACTGCTTCGTTCCTCCTTCCTCCTTCCTCGCTCCTCCTACTCTGTACCAGGCAGTCAATATGAAAAAAAGAAGAAGCTTACAACCCCCCCTTCACACTAGTTGCTCCCAGAGACTCGAGATTCACACTTCCCCTCTCAATTCCCCATCTCAGCTCCTCGCTCAACCACACTGCACTAACCCTCCCCCGGGAACCGCCCAACACTTGCGACCTGCCACCATAGAGATCTATGGAATCAAGCGCCCTCTCCGGCGCCCACGGGATCACCTGCTTAAGCGCCTCACCGTGCAATTCAGGCAAGATGAGGGGAACCCAGTGTGCCGAACAGCCCCCAACCCATGACCCATATGGTCCTAGACGGTCATATGTTGTCTAGCTGGCTTTGCCGAAGCTCCAGCCAGCACCTCGGACGGCCGTCGGGCTTTGCACCCGCTGGGGGCCTGCTTAGCGTCGAGGGCCATGCGTCCGCACGAGGGGGGCTATACTCCATCCAGCCAGGCCGTGGCTTGTAGGCGTCTCCCTGCCGCGGGGTTGCCAGGAGGGGGGACTGGACAGATCGACGTAGCGTGGTTGCATTACTTGGCCATGGCGTCGGCCAACTCCCCCAGCACTGTTTGTCAAACCAATTCATTTTGATTGTAGGTTCCCCGATGTAGAAGGATTGCGTGTGTCTTCCAGGCCCAGTGAGTGAGTGAGTGCAGAGGCCGGTCGGGCTAAGACGTTTCTGCGTTGCTGCCGGTGATAGCGAGGGGTTTGGTGAAGACCAGGTTATTCCCTAGTCCAATGGTTGGAGGTCAGTCAGTGTAGTGCTAGTTAGTGGTGCCTAGAAGGATCAGAGTTACTGCGCTGTGTCTGCCCATCACTTCAGTGCTGTCCACTGGGGTTGCGGGGGTTGGAGAAGATGCAGGGGAGCATGCCAGAGGTTAGGGGATAGATCATGAGATGACGAGGTGGTCCAACATGTCAATGGACCAACTGACTAGTCTCCTTACTTTATCGCTTCTTTCTTTCCTGCCGTCTAGTAAAGGGAATGGGAAGCAAGCAATGGAGATTCATATTCTGGTGGGTTTCTCCCGGTAGAACGAAGCTGTGTTGGTCATGCGGTGTTTACACATCAACCGTGAATGTGGCAAATTAACTAACAAAATCAGGCCCAGTTAGTGGAACATACAAAGAAGTATGGGCAGACTTATTTGGATGACTATAGCCTTTCACTTGGATCTACAGAGTCCCTCCCTGCATCTTGAATTCAGAACAGTATCTATCATTTTTGTCTTCTAATTGTAATGTGAAACGCCTGCAAAGTACCCGTAAGAACTCCGGAAAACAATTCCAGAATAGCAGCGATCACGCCGCTCCACAGGAGATTGCTCTAAACCTCATGCGCGACAGAATCACTATCGAATCTTATCACTCAAGCCAACTAGAACAAACTCAGAAGGGCTGGCCTGGAGGAGTTTCGCCGTGAATGAGAACCCAGTGGCCAGCACTTTCGATCTTTCTGCTTTCTGACCTGAAGGTCCGACATGGGGTTAGAAAACCATAATCATAGGTCGTGTTGCTGCTCTCATAATTGCTTCTTGGTGTCATCACAATCGCTATATCGGTTACCATGCGGCCTCAAAGTTCGAGGCCTACTGCCATTGATCCCTTTCCCTGTGCTTCAAAAAACCCAGACCTGATTTCGGGGGGGAGCCTGGGCAGTAATAGTTCCATATCCCTCCTGGCCCACGAAGGTATTCATCATTTTGTGGAATACAGCACCTTAAGTCGCAGCCAGCAATTGATCGCCGCGCAATTCGACGTCTCTTTGATCCCCCGTGTGATCGTGATCATCGCCGCCACTATCGTCGTCATCTTGCTTGAATACCTTTGAAATAAGCTCGGCGTAGAGGGACTCGGTCGGCTTCCTGATGATTGTCCCTTTGGGCGTTCTGAAGAAACCAACTTGTGCTGGACACAGAATGATCCGGGATCTCCGGATCTCCGCATAGGGCGGGGCACTAGAATTGGCCTCTTGGACAGACGGCCAAATAACGTCAAGCATCTCTTCTCTGCTTGTATACGTGACGCTTTGCCTAGGCTCAATTAGGAGGACCGGCTCTGGACGGCCGTTTCCCACAACCAAGGCCCCCGCCACGTTGGGATTCCCTCGCAGGATTGTCTCCATGGGAATAGGCCATACCTTCTGTTTATTCTCCAGCACGACAATATCTTCAGTCCGGGAATGGAAGCGCCAGAGGTTTGTTTTCGTGGGATGGGGAACAAAGAGGTCCTTGGTGTGCCACGTGCGAATATCGGGGTAGTTGTGAGAAAACGATTGGTGTTCGCGAGACTTCTCATGTTGATGCAACACCATCTCATATATCCCATCACCTACAGCCTGCATCTCATACCCCTCGGACGGGTTGAACTCAAGGTATTCCCATTCTCCTGGCTGTGGGACGAGCACTTGGATATGACCGCTTTCAACGGAGCCATACATCTGGCGGATTTCAGTCACCTCGCTCAGTTTATGCCCCACACTGGGTGCCAAAGCTCCGCCGCCGAAAAGTATGAAATCTAGGCGCTGTGCCTGCTCAATTGCAGCGGGATCAACCATCCACTCCTCTAGCATAAACGGAGGGACATAGATGGCCCGGATCTGCGGCTGTTGCTGCAGAATTTCGCCCATTAAAGATCCAGTTGGTGGGACAGAATGGGGTCCCATGACAAAAGTAGCCGCACTGGTGAATATCGGCAGAAGCGTGCAGGCATGAAGTCCCGCTAACTACAAGCCATGAGTATAGGAGAGTCAAAGGTTTCTTGTGATGACTTACATGATAGGGCGGGAAGGGGGAATAATAGCGCCCAGAGGGAGCGAAGTTGAATTGTGATGCATTTTGCGGCCGTCGCCCCTCTGGGACGGGCATGAATGTGTCATTGTCGGCACATGCAAGAGTCCCATGGGTGTAATGCACCAGCTTTGGCTGTCCCGTCGTACCCGAAGTATGCAACGTCAGGCAACGCTTGTTCTGGATTTCTGCAAACGCGCTGCCCAACTGATATGAAGGGGCCTCAGACTTGAGAAGCTCGCCAAGTTCGGGTAGCTGCAAACTTGACATGAATGGGTCGAATTGTTGCAAATTCTCTGCGATCGATGACATTTCATCCGCATAAATAAGACCATGGACATTTGCCTCCTGTAACAGGCCTAGATTCTGGATGGGGGTGTTTTGAGGCGAGATGAACATTGCCTGTCCTAAATTAGTATCCAGGCCTTCGCCCCCAGGGGAGATGGTTACTTACATTCCAACCACACTTCATGAACGCTAACAGCACGATTGGGTACCGGAGATCAGAGGGGCCGACATAGGCCAGCGTTGATTTTTTGGAAACCCCCTCGAAGGCGCGGTCAATCCACCAAGCCGCATGGTCCACCGCGGTGGCCATTGCCCTCATGTTGACATCTTCAAATCCTTCCGCAGCATTTCCAGATCTAGGGACTGCGGCAAAGACACGATCAGTCTCCTCATGGGCGTAGTAGTCGACAATGTCGGGAAGCAGTCGCTGTCCTCTAAACTCCTCCGCACCACGAGTCCAGGACCCAGTGCCCTCGGGAACAGCCATCCTAAAAAGAAAGGTAGAGATAACTTGGTCTTCTCGCAATTGAGATTCTATGGCAGGGTGTCACGTCCGAGGCCACGGCTTGAAGACGGGGAAGTGTGCCGTTTATGATATGGCCACCCGGGGACACGGCCGGGCTATTTCAACACGTTTGGTGGGTGGCCAGTACACCATCTGCGAAGGGGCCTAGTTCAAGCAAGGGCCACAGTCTGTATGTCGGTACGCACGTTTCCCACCTCGTGGGTATGCGAAGAAACTGCGTGTCCTGCACTAAGATGGCCGTTCAGAAAGATCGATAGCTGGGCCACCCGTGCCTGCGCACTGCAAGACCTTGTGTCCTGGGCCAGGAACAGCGAACGACCAACATATGCCGTGCAAAAAGTCACTACGAACCAAGCTAACAGACAAAAACCGAGGAATCCGTACGGAGTAGAGGGTACTGTAAGTAAGAGTAATCGGGTTAGCGGACCGAAGGGAGGTTCAGTTGGTGTCACTACTCACTAGCAGCACCACGGAGTGGGCTCGCTCGGAAATGGCCGCTGTCCCGCGCCCATGACGACTGGCGGGCCGCTGGCACCTGTACCACTCACTACCGGCCCTAGTGCAGACTTCGTCTGTTTCGGTTCCCGCTGTGTGGTTGCGGTGGATGAGGGCTAGAGTTAGACCGAGTATTTGAGCCGGCTTATCGTATGACATGGGTCATGGAATATGGATATATGCTTATTGTCCATATCTTCACGTCGCCATGTGGGCGTTGGTGGCCGTCGTGGTACAGCCGTCTCGACTGTTTCGTTAGCGGAACGATAGAGGAGCACTAGATAATGTCGATCAGCCTGGCCCCATGGCCCAAGTGCGTCCGGCGTCCGCTCGTGGAATCAGAATGGCGAGAGACAGCTCCACAATTGTATCTGTGATGGTCGTTTCCACTTTCCAGATCGTTTTTTGCCCCGGTGTATCTTACACCGAAACTTGACACGTTTGGCAGCCAGCCAGTTCGATTGGAATTAGGTAGGAATGGGCGTCTCGAGTCTCGACGGGCCGGTTCACCATGGCTTGCTGTGGAGGCATGCCAATCCTTGCGGGATGATTGCCCAAATCGAAAGATGGGACTCGGTCTAGAGCCGATGGAGGAGACTGAGGAGATTCCGGAGTCCAATGGCTTCACGGGCCAGTTTCCTCCCACCCCTCACCGTCAAACAGGTCTCAAAATTGAAGCTTCGTATCCGTCGCATTTATGAATGGCGTTTGGAAATAGGCGGTGGCAGCTGCAATGGATGCCGAAGGAAAGGTATCGGCGATCTCCATAAAAACTCCGGGCGAGCCGTCCGTCGCGATTATCATTGGAGGGAAGTGGTAAATGCGAAGTCCGCCGGATCCAGTTTGATCGATGTTTTGATTCGCAGAGCGGCAAATACTGTGTACTGTGTAGTAATAATGCACCATCCTGCGTCCGAGTACGGAGTACGGAGTAGGGCGATGGCTGCTCGTAGCGAGGGGATTCCCAGATCCAACCAGAATTGAGACTGAAGAATGATCGGTTTAAAGATCGAATTAAACTATGTTTCTTCAACCGCCTAACGGCTGTCAAAAATCGTTTTCAGATGGGTGGCTGCGAACGCCCTTGGCGTGATTGTATCATATTTCGGCGGCCTCTATCTAAGCGAAGGCCGTCCCGGGTTCTGCGGAAGGAAGCCGACACTAGATGGATGCGACCGGGATTGTGAAAGTGGCTGCATTGACGTATGTGGCCTTTCGGGTTTCATAAAGATTGACCTCGTCATAGCGTCATCTGGCGGAGGGCGTCAGAATGGGTATCTATCGGGGAAAACAAGAGAAGCGGCAGACCTTCAGCAAAGTCCATTTGACCCGAAAGTACGAAGGTAGCCCGGACCATTTCCAGATCATTCGGCCAGCAGTCCTGCCCCTGTTGTCTGCCGTATGCAAAGTCAAAGGGTGAGGGGTACATTCAGCTGGCTGAAAAGTCTCCGAGTTGAGACATGGCTGCAGCGAAGAGGCGCAAGCCTGATGGCTGATTCTGATTCTGATCATGTTTGTGGTAAGTATTAGTCTCACGATAATGGGGGGTTGGTTGTGCTTGAGTAGCATATGTCGAGATCCAGGACTCCGTTGAGCATTGTAGGCATCGAAATTATTACTGGGCGAATCACTCACCATGGTGTCTTGCAGACATATTTCGGGACTCAGTAACCAATTCAATCATCAAACTTTTGTCGTTTGTCGGCTTGAAGGCAGAAAGGGTATTTACGTTCAGGTCTTGCTGCTACTAATAATTGGTAGAGAGTAGACCTGCAAGGAAGTTGCGCCGCTTGTTGTGGTGGGTCGAATGCCGATGGCTGCACATCAGCATTGGGGATAAAACAATGGACCGAATTTCACAGGGAGTGAGGCATGCAGCGAGAACCGAGAAGACATAAACGGAAATTAAAATCAAAGCCTGTATTGGCCAATGGCTGGAGTTGCATCGCTGGCCGGCTCAAGTGAATTCTTTGTTCGCACAACGCCCCTTCCCCACCGGGTCTGATATAAATAGCAGCTGGTCCGCTGGGTTGCTACACCTGATGCAACAAGACTTCGTGAGTTAATTCTCAAGTGCAAAATATTCGTCAGTCTTAAATTTCACTATATAGTTCTCTACACGAACTTGATCCAACATGGTCTCTACAGAGTGAGTAGTGCTTGGGTAAGAAGTCAAATGCACAAAACTAGCCGAGAACAACATCCTTGATGCGCTGGACAATCTTCTGACCTGCTTCGCTTTCTTTTTCGTAGCCAACCGCCTCTCTTGCCCGGTCCTCTTCGTCGAAAGCAAGAGCCGCCGTGAAATCCATTTCGGCTGGGGGAACGAGCTTCGAACGGTAGTAGAACTGTTTGGAAACAATCAGAAGATGAAAACAAATCTTGCCGTTGATGGCAAAGGCTCACCTTGTAGCCGAAGTAATCCAAGAAAAATAGCGGAGCAGCTATGTAGGAAGAAAACCAGGACTTTGCGGACCCCTTTTCGCCAAACGGATAGCATGCTAGGTAGAATTCACAGCCTGCAATGAAGACAATAACGACCAGACCAAGCCATTGCGCATAGGGTGCGGTGCGGTCCCGAAAGGGGAGGTTCTTGATGCTGAGACCCTGTGCAGCAAGGCCTTTTCGAAACCGAATATGCGAGATGAAGATGCTAGACCATTGGAACAGAGCAGAAACGGACACCTGTGAGGAAAACAGTCAGAGAAAGAAATATTGGAGCAGATTTGGGATATGGATTCTGACCAGAGACGAGAACCAGCCGTACACGACGGCCCCCGTGTCGTTGCAGTTTAGATAGCATAGACCTCCTCCGAGAGCAATAGAGATAGCCATAGAGACATACGGCCTCCCGGCAGAGTCTTTGCGGCCAAAGAACGGGTGCATAATTGCCATGTCTGACAATGCTGCAAGACTGCGGCTAGCAATATATGCGCTGGTAATCCCACAGCTGATGACAGTCAAAAAAATGAAACCGTTAATAATATGTGCCAGACACATCACGCCCGCACGCTCCATGGCTATGACGAAGGGACTTCCCAGAGTACCGCTTCCATTGATGAGGTCGCCATCGTCGGATGGCACACACATACCCACAAGCCAGATGTTCACGACGAAGAAGGAAAACATGCGCCAGAAAACTGGATATACAGTCTTTCTGATGGTTGGGCGAGGATTCTTGGCTTCACCAGCAATGACTGCAATATGTTCAGCACCTCCAAAACTGAAGAGTGCTTGCACGAAGGCCTTGGAAATTCCTTTAATACCGTTCTTGAATGCGCCGGGATTGCGCCAGTAGCGGAATTCGATCGCACCATGTGTGGCCGGGATGCCACCCGAAGTCATGATAATCATGAAAAATATCATCACCACGATGGCCAGACATTTGAGAAACGACATAATATACTCGACATGTCCGTAAACACGAACGCCAAAGCAGTTAACCAGGGTAATGACAACCAGGAAGATGGTTATATAGGCTGCAAGAGGGATGACTTGTGTTCGCGGCCAGAATTCAAGGACAGAGACAGCTGCTGTAATCTCCGCGGGAATACAAATCACCCACTGTTGACCTTTATCAGTCACACATACATCGTCTCGAGTTCCAAGGAGCCTCCTACCGAGAACCAGAAGTTGATGCCAACCGCAAATCCGAACGCGGGGTCCACATACTCGATGCACTGTCTGATGAACCCGCCATGGACCGGTTTGAACGTTGTCATTTCTCCGATTGAGGTATATTGTAAATACACAATGAACCTAAGAATAACCAAGTGATACGTGTTAGTAACTGCGCAATTGTAGCGTATAATGAAAGACATACGCAGTAATTGTATATGCGACAGCGATGCCACCAGGGCCAGCTACGTGCTGTGATTAGACACGATGATCATCTGCAACCTTGCCTAGAGATTTCATACCATATGCCAACGCGGTACCCGTCCCAACCCATCTAAATAGTATATTTTGTTAGTCGAGGTCAGTCAATCAAGGGCAAAGGATACCTACAAGCCGGTCCCAATGCCAGCCCCGAAGGTCATCATCATGATCTGACGATGACCGAGGGACCGATGATAGCCAACATTCTCGCTTGCTCCCAAGAGCTCATTAACACCCTTAGCAACATCTGCAGTTTCGGGGTCGTGAAGATCGACAACCTTGTCGTTCACGGCCGCCTTTTCAGTCATTATCACGGTTGGTTATCTTAGCTCGCAGGATGTCGATGGGGGGAGGATATTCGGCACAACGGCGAGACTTTATACTCCGATTTGGGCGAGCGTAGTGAAGGCATGATGCCCATTTCATTGGCCATCATGGCCGTCCTATCTGAATGTCGACAACGGAATGAAGCCTGATTTCGGAGATGATAAGACGGCTTGGGTGGGTACGATAGAGACTCGCGGCGTTAACAGCTAGTCACAAGGAATTGAACGGGAAAGTCCGAGCCTGTTCTTCCATTCCTGCATGGGGTAAAACTAAGTTGAGGCCGAAGAAGAGCAAAAGTGGGGTCGCTGATCGCCCGTTTTGGGTGACGCATGGGGACCAGCCCTGAGTACAGAGTATCGTAGTACTATAAGGAGGGGTAGACCTGGCGAGATCTGAGCCCCAAGACAGATTTGCTTTTCTAACTTTCCTCTATCGATCCCTTGAACGATCCGCACGATGACTGGCAGTAAGAACGTTGTTTTTGACATTGTCGGCACACTGGTGTCGTACGATGTCCTTTTTGACGCAATCGACACGCAGTTGGGGGCCCGTCTCCGCGCTGAGGGGATTAAGCCGTCACTGCTGGGATACACCTGGATTGAGGTTGCGGAACGCGAGTACACATATTTGAGCATGTCGGGGCAGTATAAACCATTTGCAACCTGCTTCGAACTGCTATTCTACCGGATGCTCTATATGGCCGGCATCCAGGAGCCTCGCAGCTTTGCCACAGACAGTGATCTCCGGTTCATCATGGGCGAGTATGCCAAAATGGGCATGCGCCCGGGAGCAGTCGAGTGCGTCACGAAGCTGCGTGATGCTGGGTTCACCGTTTGGGCGTTGACGGCTGGGGACATCGCAAGGGTGGGGGGTTACTTCGCCAATGCGGGGCTTGCGTGGCCTGCAGAGAACCTGAAATCTTGCGATACGCAGGGGATGGGAAAGCCCGACCTGCGAGTATATCAACCGCTTCTCCAACAACTATCGGAGCATGGGCAGCCCTGGTTTGCTGCGGGTCATATGTGGGACGTTTCGGCGGCTCGCCGTGCGGGGTGAGTGCAGCTGCGATAAGTGATTTGCCACGGAGTACCATTACTCACAATCTGTATAGATACAAGGGGGCGTACTGCTCCATTTGGGAGAAAGAACCCATCGTGGAGCTATTTGGAGAGATGGAGGTCATGGCAACGACACTTCCTGGGATGGCCGACAGGATCATTGCCGCGCAAGGTGTATGAGCAGAGGAGCGAGGAGAGTTGTGGGTTGAGAAATAGGCGGGTTGGCTCTAGCTCGATGTGAGGAGCAGAGATACTGTGTAGATAATGATAGCCATTTAGTCTCTCGGATAGATACCGTCAGTCTTATCTATCCTCGCCGAGGATATTCTTTCCTCTTCGAAGGTATGATCTGCGATTGGGTTTCTGAGCCGCACTTTAGAGAAAGACGGAATAAAATGTGAAGATTAGAGCGATACTGAAGCGGCACTTCGCCCGAAAGCAGAATGGAGCCATCGGTATCTAGTCCCTCGTGAAGCTCTTGGCATTGGGGTAGGAAGTGAGGGGTTGTGGTAGACATCAGTGGTACACTCATGGTGTAGAAAGCCAACTGTACGGAGTAGTTACTAGTGATTGAATGACAAAGCAGTCGACCTCCTAGAATGTAGGAAACCCAGGCAGGCAGGTATTTTGGGTGTTTGTAAGTAGTCACAAGTAGTAAAGTAACCAGAAAGCAAACTAGATTCTGATTGGAGGGCAGCCATCACGTGGCATTTTATCCTCTGAACCAATCACCGGTGCTCTACGAAGTCTCGTGATTGCAGAGCCATGACTCGGCGAGTCTGTACCGTACAGACGGGAGTCTCTTTTTTGTGTGGAAGGATTGACATCAACCGGATTTGCCTGGGTGGTGGCTACGTACTTCGCCACGCGATCATTGCCTGGATAGGCATCTTACCTTCCGTACCTTGTATCAGGTACAGGATGAGCCACAGGAACCAGAGTCAATCTCCTGTCCAGAGTACCTGTCTAAACCAGACTCGGTAGTGCCGTCCGCGGACTTCTCGGGGCTCCGCGGAGGCTAAGCCCGATTATCCGGGGTGACTATAGGCCTGGATGAAGTATAAGAGTGCAGATCGCCCTGGCCAAACATCAGATTTCCAGCTCTCATCCATCTTCCAAACATGTCTAATGTGCAAAAGGTCTGCTCTATCTGCCCCGACCCGAAGATCCAAACTGACAATACAACCAGGCCATTATTATCGGCGCAGGCCCAGCCGGCCTCGCCGCTGCCCTGCAGCTGCATCGGAATAACAACATCGCCACCACCGTGTACGAGCTACGCCCAGAACCAACTACCCTCGGTGGCGCCATAGGCATCTTCTCCAACGGCATGCGCCTGTTTCACAGGCTGGGCCTGGCTGAGGCCCTTCTCGCCCGCGGATCCTCCATCAACCATATGCAACTACACTCATTGCAGAGTGGCGACCTCGGCAAGGTCGACATCTCCTCCTGGGCCCAACAAAAGACCGGATTCGGCTACTTGCGTATTTGTCGAAAAGACCTGCAGGAAGTTCTTTTCGACGCTATTAATGAGCAACAAATACCGGTGCATTTCAACAAGCGCATTGTCTCCGTCAACGAGTCCCCAAAAGACGTCACTGTGACCTTCTCCGATGGTTCAACTGACACTGCCGATATCCTGATCGGATGCGATGGAATTCACTCGAGTGTCCGTCGATTGCATGTCGACCCGTCCATTGTGCCCGAGTACTCGGGCATCGCGGGAACCCAGTCCATAATCCCATCTGCGGGCCTCCCAGACGCAATGAAAACACAAGGCAATGTCTTCATGACGAGTAATGGAATACTTGCAATAATGCCGTGCTCACCAACCGGAGATGAGCTCTATTGGTTCTTCTCACGAGAGACAGCCATCCCACACTCGGAATCGGGACATGCCCGCGACGGATGGGAAGAGAGACGCCAGCAGGAGGTCGATGGATATAAAGACACTGTCTTGAAAGTCTTTGGGTCCAGCGGTGGTGAATGGAGCGATACCCTGACTAAAGCCATGGACCGGACAGATTTCGTGGGCTTCTATCCCATCTTCCGGCTCCCGCTGGGCGGGAAGTGGTTTACCTCACGAACGGTGCTGCTTGGGGATGCAGCACATGCCATGCAGCCCCATGCGGGTCAGGGGACATCCATGGCTCTGGAGGATGTGTTTCTCCTCTCTCGTCTGCTGCGAGATCAGGAATGGAGCTTGGAGAGCGTCTTTGCCCGGTATGAGGAGATCCGAAGACCACGGGTCACCGAAATCTACAATCTGGCGGCAAAGAACGGGAACAAGCGGAAAAACACGAGTCCCTGGGGATTGTGGATGAAAGAGTACATGGCGTGGGCTGCGTATGGATTGTACAATAAACTGGGGCTGGAGTCGTGGGGAATTGGGCAGAATCATCTGGTTTACGACATTGACGAAGTGACGATTTGAATGAGCGCTCTTGGTTTGCTTGGCTGGTTTTCTTTCTTTCTTCTGTGTATAATAGTTTTTCCCGGACGGGTTGGGAGGACCTCTTGACTCATTTTACTTCCGAAGCGCTAGGCGTAATGTCTTGGAATAGATGAATCCGATTGTACTGAGAATCCTTAGGGCGATCCAGATTGGGGTCTAGAATCCCGAACCGGGTATAGTAAGGTGTGTTATAGAAGCCCTAGGATGGAGCAGGATGAGAACGAGAAGATGGCGCCGGGAGAAAGTTCACGCACCCCACCCAGTAAGGCCACCCGTGACAGTGACCAGGGCCAGGGTGGAGGATGCAGCTGGGGTGTCATGTCATGCATGGAACGGGGTCGAGGGCAGGCATGCGGATGAGCCATGATCAGACCCCTGAAGTGGCTGTACACTATAATGGGGGTGAGAGCTACGGTGCCGGTGCTGGTCCTTGGGATCACCTAGCGCGTTGTTGGCTCGGGACTACTCAGAGCTTCCCCGGGAGGCACTGAAAGGGGGATATGCTTGAATCACGGAGGAAGGCGAAAAAAAAAAACGGTGCCATGGTGGGAAATCGTGGTCCGGTGGAGGGGGGGAGGTCACTGGCCAGTGTCCACAATGTCTCTGATCCGAACCGGCAGGGAAATGCCGGGTCGCCCTGCTCGCTGGGCCCTCGCTGGGCCGTTGGCGGTTGACGGGGACGGCTGCCCTCAGGATCCCCCATGATCCCTCTCCAGCTCGAGGGAAGAGATAAGTGCTACGGAGTAGGTAGGGTGCATACCAGAGCATCCGGGCTATAAATATCGAAGGCGACCATCCAATGGTAAGCAGCGCATGCCCCTGCTCTTGGCTCGGGTTCGTAGCTGGGCGGCTCCCCATGGCCTCTCCTCAGTCTCCTGGCCCAGCAGCCTCTCCACCCTCATAATAGTCGCAGCGACTATCGCGAAATAACCACCGTCTAGCCTGCACCGTCTGAGACAAATCTCTAACCTTAGTAACAGGTGGCCGTGCGGTGCCGATTCTTCAGCTGTGCCATCGCCGGGTCGATCTCATCCTTCCCTTTGATTACTATGGGGGAGTAAATTAGACTCCAGTCAGTCAGTCAGTCATGGATGGCTCTGCAGTCTGCACCCGCTGGGGTTTGCTGACTTGCGACTTGCTGCCCACCGGCCGGGCCGCCTTAGCCCGTTCGGCATACTTGATTACTTACTACTACGGAGTACGAGTAGTTAGTACTACTAGTAGTATTACTACTACTACTTATATCTATCTGACTTTTGCCTGGATTCACTAAGGACGATCCCAGTGATTCTTATTCTTCCAGCTCCACTACTAATACCTTGTTCCTGACCATCACTTGTTTACAATTGCCACTTTAGTTCTACCTTCTACCTTCTACCTACTACCTACCTTCTACTACATATCCTTACCTACAACCTACCTACGGCCTACCTCCTACCTACTACCTTACCTTACCTACTACCTAGAGGTACTTGCGGAGTACAGTACAATCCGACCGGTCCCGTAAGTAACAAACAACAATACGACCTGCCCTGCCCTGCCTGGCCTGGCCCAGCTGCGCCGCGAGACCGCCTTCCAGAACCACCGGCGCTCTTCCATCCCCCCTCCAATCAGTCTCTCCGGACGCCATCATCTCTCCTCCCTCAGCCGTATATCTTAACTTAGGGGGAGGGGCCTATGTCGACCAATTTCTTCCCCTCCTTCCACCGTGCCCACTGTCAGATTCTCCCGCTCACTCCTCATCGTGGTCCCTTAGTCCTACTAGCCAGCCTCGCCTGCTGCTGCCTGATTCTTATTCCGTTCCGGGTTCCGCCAGGGCTCATCAGCGCCCTCGCCTTTCATCGCCCATTCGTGCCTTCTCGCTTCATCTCTCAGGATCTCCGGCGAGCGATCCCCTCCCGGCCGTGAAAATGGCCCAACAACCCACCGACAATGTGATGCGAAGGTACGTCCGGCCCTCTTCCCGCCCCCGTCCCAGCGACCGCCGCCATCATGTCATTGTCATCCATCCATCACTGGTTCCCGTTATCAGCCCACTCCCCCGTGTCACTCAATCGGATACCTCGTATAGAGGAGTGGCGGCGGGGATGATATCATCTGGGAGGGCCGTCGTCTAGGACGAACCTGGTACTGACCGCACATCCATGTAGGAAGTTGGTCATCATCGGAGATGGTGCCTGTGGAAAGACCAGTCTGCTCAGCGTCTTCACCCTGGGCTACTTTCCAACCGTAAGTTTCCCCCCCTCCCACCTCCTCCTCCCAAAAGCCTCTGCGAAGTGAAGGTTGTTCCATGTCATTGCTAACTGCTTCTTATCCGACAGCACTATGTTCGTAACTATCCATCTCCGATACTTGTTTACCATACATGAGTCTGACAGTCGCCACGTCCATTAGGTTCCGACAGTATTCGAGAACTACGTGACGGATTGCAGGGTGGATGGACGATCCGTCCAATTGGCACTGTGGGATACTGCCGGTCAGGAAGATTACGAGCGGCTCCGACCACTCGCCTACTCCAAGGCGCATGTGATTCTTATCGGGTTTTCCGTGGACACACCCGATTCGCTCGAGAACGTCAAACACAAGGTAGGCCTGGCCATTTGGACGATTGCTCTGGCTGTGCTGACACGTCGGTTAGTGGATCGAAGAGGCAAACGAGCGATGTCCGGGCGTGCCGATTATTTTGGTCGGTTTGAAGAAAGATCTCCGTGAAGATCCTCTGGCGGTCGAGGAGATGAGAAAGAAGTCGTTGAAATTCGTGACGTCAAAGGAGGGAAGCGACATCTCCACGCAGATCGGAGCCCGCAAGTATCTCGAGTGCTCCTCGCTGACGGGCGAGGGCGTCGACGATGTATTCGAGGCCGCTACCCGCGCGGCGCTCCTTACGTTCGATAAGCGGAAGAGCTCGTGCTGCATTGTGCTATGACGGAAGATAATGACATTGCGACATATACGTCGCCGAACTCTGATGGTAATTCAGCGATCTTGCATGCCGGTCACGACGGGTTCATTTCGCCCATGCGCTTATTGAGCATCTTGCCACGCGTCACACGCGTCCACCAGTGTGTTTGAATTGGATTTCGATTTCGAATAAAAGGGGGGAAAGTGTCGTCGACAAAGATGTTGGTCGATCTATCTTGCATTTCCGGCGTTTGGGTGGGCTTTTCCCTTTCTTGTGTCGCATATCACACCTTTGCATGTTCAACGATATTCCGCGTTTGTTCATACCCTTCGTTTTCCCGGGGTACACGCTGAGCGACTTTCCTTGATAACGGTGCACTCCGAGTTCTCTCCTTTGGTATGGTTTCGCTTGTTGGAACGTGCTTTACGATGTGTCTGTCGTTACTTTTCTTGTGTCTCATTCCCTACTGTGTCTAGTGCCTAGCGGTGATTATTCCCTGTGTATTGCGACTGTCGTTGAGTAAATTGACTGTATCATCTGTTGCTACTCCACTCCTGACATCAATCGTAACTCATCTACACTTTACAACCACAGATCTAGAGAAAAGGTGAAAAAAAGACATATTATACATCCCATCAAGCCATAAAAAAAACGAACATGCAAACATGCATAGATAGATACATAGATACAAAACCCGCTCGATTCGGGTCGGGTCAATCCGTCACAACACACCAACCCAAAGGACCCCCACGCTGTCTTCCCACATACAAGCGTGCCCACCCTACCATACATAAACACCCCATCTTCCCCCAATTCCCCATTCATCTTTCTCCCCACAAGCCAAAGAAGAAAGAAAGAACCCTTTCTAAGACCTCTTCCACTCATGATTCCACCCCTCGGCTGAGGGCCCCTCCGTCTGCAACCGGCCATACTCAATCGGGAACAGGTCCTTGAACACGCCGGTCTTGATCATGCTCTTGCGGAAGAGCTTGCCGCCATCGCCGGCGCCGACGCGCAGCTCCTCGCACGCGGACTGCATCGCCTGCCACTGGCGCTGCAGCTCCAGCTCGTTCTTGCGGCGCTGGTTCGCCTGGTACAGGTTCCAGGCGCGGTGGATGGTCCAGTGGCGCAGGTAGCGCGTGCGCGAGAAGCGGAGCGGCCGTGGGGTGAGCGGGTGGTAGAGGAAGTAGCGGATTAGAGCTGTAAATGGCTTTGTTAGTTTGGGTGGGCGGGTTTGTTTTTGGGGGAGGATGGTTGGGGTTGTGATGTTTTTGGGGAGGGGGGTGGCATTGAGGGGGTTGGAGGGGACGTACTGATCTTTTGGTTTCCCTTGTTGGCTTCCTTTCTTTTCAGGAGGGCGTTGGTCGTGGAAAAGGTGCGGGCGGAGGAGATGGCAGCAGCAGTAGTCGGGGAAGAGGATTTCAGGGCCTCGTTGGTGATCCGTGTGATGGCTGGGCGGGTCGGGGTCTGGGAGATCGGGATGCGGAAGACGTTCGCCAGGGAGGCGAGGACCGGGGAGAGAGGGCGCATGGTTGCGGGTGGTGGCAGTGTGTGTGGTTGGGGGGTTGGTTGTTGGTGGTGTGCGTGCAGTACGAAAGGAAGGCTTCGGCCGGAGAAGAAAGATGGGCGGAGCGGAAGTTTGAATCATCAGCCGCGCGCTAATTGGGCTGGGGCTGGGGGCGGGTAAGCGCGGAGACGTTCAGGTACATACGGAGTACTGCGGAGTACTACTACCTGTAAATAGTGGTTGTGGAGGATGAGGAGGGATTTGAATTATTTTTAACCAGTTCATTGCATTTGCTGATGTTTCATGTGTCCATCGCTATCCCATTACTTTTACCTCGAGATTGTGGGAATCTGTCAAACTACAAAGTAAATCCCATCGTCGCTCGTCAGTCCGGAAACGCAGAAAAGACCCAGTAAAACAAGAGTGTATCTTCGAGACCATCCCACCAACCAGAATAACGCCGTGAAATGCATCGTCACACTGCTGTCATTAATTGCAAACCACCGGTCGCCGGTCATCGCTTACCCGCCACCTGCTTCTTCGACCGATCGTAGTTCAGTACCTTGCGTCGTCGGTGTGTCTGCGCCAGCTTCCACCGGCAGTACAGGACCAACGCATCCTTCAGCAGCACAAACGCACACCCACCAACCACACTGCGGCCCCATCGTGTGTGGAGCAGCCCCGGTCGCACCTTGTCTACCGTCGATGGAGTCGTCCACGAAGCCGGCAGGAGGTACTTCAGCAGACCGCCCATCGAAGCAGATATGGCGGGGAAGGCGAGAGCTCCCAGGATGATATCCGCGAGATTACTCGTTTCGTGTATGAGATCGTCTCGTCGACCCAAGCCTAAGGGCTGCCCATTGCCCCCGCCGCCTTGGTTCTGATCTTGCCCGCCGCCTTGCGCATCTCTCCCAGCGTTGAAGCCGAGTAACCCTTGCGGCCCGTCGTCATTACCCATTCCCACCTGTAGCTCCAGATCGATCTCCATCAGAAGTCCGTTGTCCCCATTCGCATCCGCCGGCTCTGGATGTTCTGGGGGCGCATTGTCATCAAACTCGTTGACATCCGATTGGCGCGGCTGTACCTCCGCAACCCACCTTCGTTCTAATTTGCCAAACATTTTCTCGTAAAATGCACTATAAAAGCTCTTCACATAAGGAAGGGCCGCAAACGTCACTGCAGCACTAGGTGGCCATATATCCAGATCGACCTCTTGTCCCGGTTGATGCGTGGCGAAGAACATGACTGGAATGGCGGGGAGCAGGCCCTCGGCGTACCGGGTGCGCGAAAAGATCAATACCATGGGAATCAGAGGCAGTCCCAGATTCAGGCCCGAGTTCCATGCTCCATCTGCCGTCTCCTCTAATATCTGTCTGGCCTCGTCTGTCCCGAAGACAAAGTACATCGAGTACACTCCATGCGCACAGCACCCAGCCCAGACGGTGCCCGCCAGGGTGAGCACCATGCCTGGGAGTACTAACCGACCAGCGACGCGCTCAAACAGTCGTACGATATCCACGATATAGCTTCGCGGGCGGGACACTATGATCTCGGTCTTGCATTGTGGGCACATCATCTTCGCGGTATGGCCGTTCCGCCTTCGAGACCGGGGATTCTCGAGATCAGCCAGCCAATCCAGCAGACAAGCCTCGTGGGCCGTCAAGGCACATGGACACGGCGAGCGCCATTCGGCGTTGAGAGGCGAGTCCTCTGTCTCATCGGTGTAGCAGATCCAACATTTCCGTGGCTCGTCGACAATGACCGGGGTCGCAATCGGGGATTCGCGGGTGATCGTCTCGTCTTCGCCCGCCGTGGTGTTGCTGAGAAAGACCGTATCCGTATCCTCTGCAGATTCAGTCGAGGAGGCAGGAATTGCCGCACCTCCAGGTACGTCGTTCGCTTGAGGGGTCGATGCGGTATGATTGTCGGACGAGCGTGGCCTGCCGGAGGCCGAATAACCCGGGACCGAGGCCATGGTGGAGTATAGGAGAAGAGAAAGACAGCAGTCTTGAAGGTACTGGTCAGAGCTAGAGAAACCCGCGCAGCATCATGCGTGGGACGAAAGGCGCGCAGGGGAGGGGTCATGCGATGGTGGGAGGAGAGAGAAGGCTGGAGGCGAGAACGGCGAGGAGAATGACGGCCGTATTAGGCAGCTCCGGCGGCTGCACCACCACAGCAGCAGTCGCCAGTCACACTAACTAGGAGGCGGGTGCTATGTAATCCCTCACTAGTCCGCTGCTTCGGATGTGAACCGCGGCTTTTTTGGCGGCGACAAAAGGCCGCCCGCCCGCCCGTCAGGTGCGCCCCACGTGACCCGGGCGGGACCCGCGGCGACCGTCACTGGCTGGGGCCCCGGAACTACGATTACCCCCTGCCAGATGCGTCCACTAGTCCGGAGTAGTGGTCACCTCACTTTGCACCACGATGGCGGCGTGTGCATGGCGGATTCGTTCGGTGAAGGGCTGCTTACTGGACCGTCGACTGTAGACTACTTAGATTGTAGATCGCCCGGTCAGCACTAAGGGTGCTGGCGTCAGCAGGATTCATCTATCTCTCCCCTTTCAAGGCCTCATCGTATTTCCAATGTCATACAAAGATTACAGCAACACAAGGATTATATACAGGCTAGAGTCCCACCACCACAACAACATCAACCAACGAGGCAACTTTTTGGACGAGCCAGAATGCAATTGACAACATGCCAAAAGGCGAAACGGGAAAGTCAAAGGAGAAAACCGCTCCGCATCAATCAATGTCCGAATCAGAAGACCGCCCAGTCCGCACTCCTAGGGGGACAGGCGCTGATTGGACCCCACGTGAGAATGCTATCCGTCTCTTCCCTGCATCATTTTAATTCAATGTCCCCGGAAAGAACGGGCTGCTGAAGCCATGTCTTGGGGACGCAGACCGGCACCCGCTAGCGTTTTAGAACCCGCCAGAAACGCCATGGATATCAAGTGATAAGAAATGGGTGGGCACTTTTGCAACTATCGAACAATAGGCAACGCAACTCATCAATTAGCGTCAGCGGCGTTGCTTTACATAGGAACGTTCCGCTTCCTCATCAGAGCCTTTCTCTCTTGCTCCTTGGCTAAACAGCAGATTCAGATTAGCATTCATTCATTATCCTCTGAGTAGGGGACTGAAACTTACCTTCGTCATAAACAAGGAACTCGTGCAGGGCACAGCCAGCGGGCACCATGGGGAGCACGGGCACCTTGCGGTCGGTGAAGACTTCCAGAAGAGCGGGACCGTCGCTCTCAATCAGCCACTTCAGCTTCTCCTCAACCTCGGAGGGCTTGGTGCACCGGTCAGCGGCAACACCCATGGACTGAGCCATAGGGACGAAGTCAGGGTTCTTCTGGTGAGTGTGCGAGTAACGGTCCTCGTAGAACAGGTTCTGCCATTGCGTCACCATACCTTGTTCTTCATTGTTCAGAAGGAGGACCTTGACGCCGATGTTGAACTGAGCAGCAGTGGAGAGCTCAGTGAGGGTCATGTTGAAGGAGGCATCGCCATCGATATCAATGACGAGGGCCTCGGGACGAGCAACCTTGGCGCCGATAGCGGCCGGGAGACCGTATCCCATGGTACCAAGACCACCGGAGGTGATCATAGTACGAGGGTGGCGCCAGCGGAAGTGCTGGGCAGCCCACATCTGATGCTGGCCGACACCGGTCGTGATGACAGTGCGGTCCTTCATGTGGGCAGTGAGATCACTGAGCTTCTCAATCAAAGCCTGGGGCTTGATGGGACCCTCGGAAGTCTGTCTGTCGTAAAGAGAGAAGGGGAACCGAGCCTTCCAGTCATTGATCTGCTCGAACCACTCCTTGCGCTCCGGAACAGCGTCAATGTGGGGAAGGAGGAGACGGATGTTCTCGGCGCAGTCACCCTCAACGGCCTCGTTGGCCTGGACGACCTTATTGATGTTCTTGGGCATGATCTCGAAGTGAACAATACCACCACGGTTCTCGGAGGCGGCGAGCTTAGCCTGAGGAGCGAACTTGGAGATGTTTCCGGTGACACGGTCATCGAAACGAGCGCCAATGGCAATGATCAAATCAGACTCCTGCATGGCCATGTTGGCGTAGGCAGATCCGTGCATACCCAGCATGTGCAGGGCCTTGGGATCCAGCTCATCGAATCCACCCAGACCCTGGAGAGTAGTGGTGACGGGAATGCAGGCCTTGTCGGCCAGCTCCTTCAGGATCTCAGGACCGTCCGGGCGAGCAAGAAGACCCTGACCCACATACAGGATGGGCTTCTTCGCCACGTTGACGAGGCGGGCGACACGGCTGATGGTGCCCTTGAGCTGCTGCATGCTCAGCTCGCGAGCGGCCATGGTCGCAGCGCTAGGGAGGGAAGGAAGGGTGCTGTTCATCGGGATGGGTTTACGGAGGATACCGGCGGTGATATCCTTGGGAAGATCGACGAGAACAGGTCCAGGGCGGCCGCTGGTTGCGATCTCGAAAGCCTCCTGAATGCGACGGGGGAGCTCGGCGACGGACTTCACCATCACGTTCCACTTGGTGCAAGCTCTGGAGATACCGATCACATCGGCCTCCTGGAAAGAATCGGTACCGATCAAGCTGGTGGGCACCTGACCACAGAAAACAACCATGGGAGTACCATCCGAAAGGGCATCCTGCATGGGGGTGATAACGTTGGTGGCTCCCGGGCCGGAAGTGACGAGGACGACACCGGGCAAACCTGAGGCACGGGCGTAACCCTCGGCCATATGCCCAGCGCCCTGCTCATGCCTAGGAAGAACGAAATCGAAGTGCTTGGAGTTGTAGATCGCGTCGAAAACGGGGAGAATGGCGCCTCCGGGGTAACCGACTAGGGATAGTGGGTCAACCATGCTATCTTTACTGACCGAACAGCCAAAAAAGAAAAGAGTGACTCACAGACGTGCTTGACGCCAAGACGCAGCATCATTTCATGGAAGATCTCTCCACCACTGAGGCCGACGAAACTGTTTACGCTCCAACAACCAGGTCAGTTCTGTTCCATCATAGGGTATCAATTGTAAGGCTGCGTACGAGTCGTCCAGCTCGGGGACCTGACGGTTTTGAAGTGGCGAAACTTCATTGCGGTGAGGTTCCTGGTTGAAGGCGGGACTAGGGACAGGTCTCGTGTTCCTGTTTGACAGACATGTTAGCTACACGCATTCACACCCGTAGCCTGCCTGTTTGCAGGGTAGAAGACACTCACGGCACAGTAGCTGTTGCGGTGCTCTGGGCTCTCTTCTGAGCAGAAAAGCGGTGGGGCGAGGCGGTCGCAGCGACGGAAGAGGTGGTGAAAGTCCTTCTACCGGAGGCGAGGTATCTCTGATACTGCAGAGTGCGCAGAGCGCCTTGTGATGGTCTCATAGGCATCATCTTGACGACGGATGACTGCCAGGCCCGTTGGATGAGGAAGGGGATTGCTCTCAGGCGGGAAAAAGAAACGGACTAGGCAAAGTGAGTGAGTTCGGTCCCTTAAGGCAGGAGCGAAAGACTCAGACTTCGGGGACAGTCATGGTTGCAGGCTAGCCCGGCCCGGCCTAGTGCCGTTGGAGGAGAATAATCTGGGTCTTCCCATTGGCCCAGCCTGCCCCACTGCTCCGATCATCGGCCTCCAGACGCGAAAGCGCATCACCTGATTGGGGTCCAAGTCACTCTTCTTTGGGTCTTCTCCAGAGCAACTCGGGGGCGACCCTCAATAGAACAGGTTAGGGATGCCGATTGCTATGTGAGGAGAGGTTGTACATCCACGTATTCCGCCTTCACTCAAAAAAAAAAAGACGAGTGCGGCCTATCGCTGCTCCTATCGGTACACAAGGCCTAGATCCAAATCGCTTGCCCTAATCCGTGATTTAGTATACTAGCTAGTAGACTGCTACATAGCCTGGTTCCCAGAGCTCCTATTTCTGGGCACGGCAACACATGCTCGATGCTATTCCAAAATCCCCGCAGATACCATGCAACAAAGCGCCAATGCGAGGATATCACATGCATATCATCTGCATACAACACGGGAACTGACAGGTCTCAGAGGAATTGCCTATTGATGAAATCTATTGCCTGATTCAAACAGTTGCCCTTACAGTTCCATATCGATGGCCGGACTTATCTCCGTCCGTGGCGTCACATCAGGTCGTCGGAGGATTCCAAGGTTAACTACCATGGTATTGACTCTGCAGACCAAAAGAGATCAGTTCTTGAAGGCTGTATGGCCTCGCTTCTAAGGTGCAACTATATCAATATCTGAATAGGAGCAGTAACATCCCTCGGTCTGATCGGGTGATTTTCGTGGCCGAGGTCGGAAGAGGGGTCATGCACGATGACTACTTAAATTGGGTGCATTTCAGGTTCATGATCAAATTTGCTTCGTAGCCGACACTATTTGTGAACTTCAACATTTGATCGCAGTCCTGCAAAGCTCGTCGGCCTGAATTTGTGAACTATGAGGTCATGCTGGTTTCTGCTAGGTTGTGGTAGATGATGCCTATCGCGATAAATGAGATGTCTAGGTCATAAAATACTCCATACCCAGGCAGGTTTTTTCTCTCTCTCTCTCTCTCTTTTGCCAAAAAATCCGACGTACTTGGATTGGTATGGGAGACACTGCGAGGCCCATCTTGCATATGATCTGGAGAAAGCCACTTGCATGGACAAATGCCCAACTGTTCGCTCGAATCGGCATCCATTGAGGATGCAGGTACGTACCTACGAAGGTACATATAAAGTCAATCAGAACCTTCCCGTCATCTCATTTTGGACGTTATCGCGAAACCGATATACCCCGCAATCTTGCATACTCTATCGGTCGACCAAGCTAGTATAACTACTAGCAGTAGTTAAAACCTAGAGAATGACTAACCTAGGGCACATTACTTAATTCCCTCACCATTGAAGCGCGCAGAACTAATCCGTGGCTGATTGGGTGATACAGGTGTCCATGTTTGCAATGTTTTGCATCCCTAGTAAAAAAATTGATTGGAGCCGACGCCTTCTGAGGTTCGGGTAATTTGGCTATTTGCGGGATTATTGGATTATTGGGGGCCTGGTCAATTTTTGCACTCACCGGCTAGACGGGGACACCAGTCGAGGGTGGGATATCGATCCCGCGGGAATGAAATAAGGTACCTGCAAGGCAGGGAACCCACGGCGTCCAGCGGTCCAGGGACGGTGAGGTATTCTCCGACCGAACAAACCCCAGGGGCAGGGCATCCCGAAGGCGCCGAAACCACGGGGTCGGTTGGGCTGTGGGCGAAAGCTGGAGACTCGGGGCGGGCGAGGACGGGGGGTACGGGGGGCTGATTGCCTGAGTGTCATCTCCGGGGCTCCACTCTTCCCCGGCCATCAGGCAATCACAGCACGCCCCGGACGGCCTTTCCTCCCGGGCGCCCGTGACTGCCTCCTCCATCCGGAACCGATCAGGGTCTCTGCGGAGCGCCGGACCACCACCAACTCGAATTTTCCCCTCCTATCGTAGCGGTTAGTCTCGCAGAATCGACGGGTCAGGAACGCTGACGCTGCCCGGTTATTTATTCGGCGGTCCTCTGTCCTTTTCTCCCTTTACTTCCCCCTCCCCGTCCCCCTCAATCTGATCGGTCACCCGTGTTTTCTTTTGGCGATTATCTCGCACTACCCCGCCATGGCAACCCCGCAGGAACTCGTCCCCCAGACGGAATCCATCGCTGAGGTCTACGCAACCGACGATGTGTCGGCCACCTCGGTCGCCCCCGATCACCAGGCTCGATTCAACAACCTGGTTTCCCTGTTTACCAAATCGTACAGCCATCGCCCGGAATTCGTTGCCCGCAGTCCTGGTCGCGTCAACATCATCGGAGAGCATATCGACTACAACCTGTACGATGTCCTCCCCACTGCAGTGAGCGTGGACGTGATCATCGCCGTAAAAGTCATTCCTTCTCCTGGCTCTGAGTCAGTCGTAAAGATCTCCAACGTGCACCCTGAAAAGTTCCCTACCCGCGAGTTCACTGTGCCCCGCGACACGGATATTGAGATCGACCCCAAGAAGCACGAATGGGTCAACTACTTCAAGGCTGGTCTTTCGGGGGCCCTGAAGTTCTTGCGCAAGAAGAACACCGATGGCTCCTTCGTGCCAGCCAGCATGGAGGTTCTCCTGGATGGTAATGTGCCTCCCGGTGGTGGTATTTCTAGCAGTGCCGCGTTCGTGTGTGCCAGTGCCTTGGCAGTCATGAAGGCCAACAACCACAACGTTTCGAAGCAGGATTTGCTTGACCTGGCTGTTGTGTCTGAGCGTGCAGTTGGTGTTTACTCTGGAGGGTAAGTCATAACTTATCATGGTACTACCGGTTTATCTCTAACATAGCTTGTTGTGACCAGTATGGACCAGGCTGCTTCCATCTTCTCCCGTCGAGGATACCTGCTGTACACCCAATTCTACCCCAACTTCTTCGTTGAGCACGTTGCTATCCCCAAGGCCGAGGAGGAAATCACCTTCCTCATGGCGCAGAGTTTTGTCACGTCCAACAAGGCCGAGACCGCACCCCGTCATTACAACCTGCGTGTGGCCGAGTGCACACTCGCTGCAGTGGTTCTGGGAGCTATGCACGGATTGACTCTTCCCAAGGACAACAGCTCGCTGGGGTACAGTCTCCGTAACTTCCACAATGAGTTCATGCGCAAGGAGGGCCGCCTTGGTGATCCTCTAGAGTACCAGATCGACTCTGTCATCCAGAGCACCAAGGAGCTCTTGGCTCAGGAACAAGGGTACACTCGCGAGGAGATCGCTAAGCTTCTTGGTATTACGGTTGTTGATCTCGAAGCCAAGTACCTCTCTTCATTCCCCGTGCAAGCGGAGAGGTTCCTTCTCCGGCAGCGTGCCCTGCATTGCTTTACCGAAGCTCGTCGGGTTCTGGACTTCAAGGCGTGCCTTGCTAATGCTAAGACCCTTGATGAGAGACGCATTCAGTATCTGGGCCAGCTTCTGAATGAATCCCAAACCTCTTGCAGCAACCTCTATGATTGCAGCGCCCCGGAGGTGGACGAGATCTGCGATATCGCACGTAAGGCAGGTACCTTGGGTAGCCGACTGACCGGCGCTGGATGGGGTGGTTGCACGGTTCACATGTTGCCCCAGTCTAAGGTCGAGGCTGTCACCAAGGCCTTGAAGGAAGAGTACTACCTGAAGAAGTTCCCGGATATCAGTGAAGAGAAACTGGCTCAAGCGATGGTTATCAGCAAGCCATCCAATGGATCGTTTATGTATGTTCATCCTTATCCCGAATCTATCTCATGCAGAATGCTAACAAATACGTTATAGGGTCACGGGTGCAGCCATTGCCGAAGTGGAGGTCTAAGGAAATTGTTTTTCACTGCAATGTGTCATGTAATCGGCAATATGACATTGAATCTAGCGTTGGTATTTTCCTCTTACAGGATGATTGGGAACACAGATGCAAAGCTCTGTGACCCATCGACACCCCGAGACTTGTGTATATCGTGGGGGTGTATATGTACAAATGGGACTATCTTCCTCCTAATTGACGGAGCATAATTTCGTTGAACATCCGTCCTTGTTATTCAGAAGCAATTAGACGGTGAGTCATCTGTAGAGCCGGGCGTCGACCCCTTGCTTGACAATCCGTAACAGACAGACAGGGGATTTACCCGAATCTGCTCAAGATAGGTACGGCCACAGGCACCTTGCTGCCTGTCTCGTCTCTGAGTATAGACGAGTATTGACCGTGTCCCGCCTCCAGGGCGCCGGAGACCCCACATGATCCCCGTCACGACCAGATGGATGGGCAAAGACATGCAATATCACACGTGCTTTCCATGCAAGTAGAGGCAGTTCTAGGCCTTCTTCTTGGGAGCAGCCTTCCCAAAGAAATCACTCATCTTCTTCATCCCGGTAGTATTAACCTTCTTCAGATCACGAACACCCCGAGATTCGCTGGCCTTCTTCTTCTTCTCTTCCTCTTCCTTGCGGCGCTTCTTTTCCGCCCGTGTTTCCGCCGCGTCCTGATCCTCCGCACTTCGCTTCCGGCTGAAATCGCCCAGAGACCGCGACGCGAGCGCCTCCGCGCGAAGACTGGCCACGAGCTTCAGATGTTCCTGCATGGGCTTGAGATCCTTTGGACTCTCCGGTGCAGCCAGCAACTCGTCAATTCGCGCACTCATCTCCTTGGACAAGTAGCACTCTTTCATGAAAGACAAAGCCGTCGATATCCTCAGCAAATCAGCCACTCCATCGGGAATGGTTGGTCCCTCCGGTAATTGCTCCGTAGCGGGGGTTGACTCGCCTGTCGGTGAGGTCTCTTCAGATGGTTTGGTGGTTTTCTCCTTCTCGTCCTCTTCGTCCTCTTTCTTCTCCTCGCTCTCTTTCTCCTTGCTGTTATTAGATGACGGCGCCACCCCAGCATCATCCCGCTTCACGGCCATAAGCGGTGTCGCCAATGCCTGCTTAACGAACCGTTCCTCCAGACTAGGGGGAAGACCCTGGGAGACCATCCGTTCTGCCTTCGCGACAAGTTCCAGGAGGAGCTTGCTCTCGCTAAACCGGAACATATTCTCGTCTCCGGCCTCTACGGCGTCACAGATCGCGGTTGCTCGGTTGTGTAGAGTCTCCCGGAAGGTTTCATTGTAGAGCACATGGCGGAAATATTTTGAAAGTTCATCGTGCGAGTCGATGATGTCGTCCAGGGGTTGAAACAGGCCCTTGCCCTGGTTTGCTGCGGAGGGGGATAGGAGGGGAACGAGGAAGAAGAGGAAGTCGATGGGAGTCGCGACGAGGATTTCGGCTTTTTGGGAGATGAGGGCTTGGGGCCTGGGGACGGTTGAGGCCCCCTCTGCGGGCTTGCGCGCGGATAAGATGCTCCGGGGCGCTCGTGGTGGTGATGCGATTACGGTGAATTCGTAGACTCCGAGTTTGGGGCAGAAGAAGTATTGGGTTGGTTCGTTGGTTCGGGGGTTGGGTAGGCTGAGGATGCGCGCTTCGGCGCTGGCCCCGGAGGGAAGAATGAATGTCTTGTTGGGTTTGGTTTGGGTTAGTTGTGGTGGTGCTTGAGGTTTCTCTTCGGAGTCGGACTCAGGCT
Source organism: Aspergillus ellipticus CBS 707.79 (assembly GCA_003184645.1). NCBI lineage: Eukaryota > Fungi > Ascomycota > Eurotiomycetes > Eurotiales > Aspergillaceae > Aspergillus > Aspergillus ellipticus. Next base: position 44,350 of record KZ825977.1, read on the forward strand.
GCGGTTGCTTGGCCGGAGCCTTGGAGCGGGTTCGCATTGTGATGGTCGTGACGGGGCTGCTGTGGGATTGAGGCGTGGGTGGAGGGATTGGTTGGCTATATGGTAAGCATTGGTGTCGCGGAAGACAATTGAGCGTGTGCCTGGGCTGTGGAGCGTGGACTCCGTAGTAATGCCGCTGAAGGGATCAATCAAATGGTGTTCAACACTGGTAGTGAGTGGCACTACTCCGAAGTGCCTAGGTTCATGTCCAACGCGTCTCCGTCTTTTTCGTCCCGGTTGGAACGCGACACGCGCGGGCCAATCAAGGACTGCCGCCCCCCAGTCAACGGGCAGGCATGCAGTAGCCTCAGGCCGCGGGAGAGAAGGAAACTAAAGGCGGTTGCAGCTCACTTCATCTCCTTGTGTTTCATCTCATGCATGTCGACGATTCCTATCGCCCCTTTCTTCACCTGAATTCTCTCTGTCGGTGGGTGACCTGTTGCTGGCCCTGACGCGACCCCAGTTGCCCCGTTCGGACGCCCTTTCCCCGCATCCCTTCGTTTGAGAGTGAATATGGCAAGAGGATAACACGATCTATGGAATAAGGTACCTTGCGGGATTGGATCTCCAGTGCTACATTACTCGATTGGACTAGAACTAGTTGGAGAGACTGGGTGCGATGTCAAGCAGTAAGTGAGTGCAAAATTCTTTCAAAGGGCCTGGATCTTGTCCTACCGTCCACTGGCCTGTGGCTGACACGAGGCTGTCGCAGTGGTTGATATGTCATGGCCGCCAAAGTCCCCTCGGGAGGCCCTTCTCAGCACCCCGAATGGTCGCAAGAGGTATGAGGGTATGCAGCGTCGTCGCGAAAACCAGGGCTCGCCTCTAAAACGCTCCACCACGACCCCCGACTTGCGATCCAAGGCGACACAACTGCTATGCGACGGGGTGGATGGGAGTGACGAGGAAGAGGACGAAGAAACACTACAATTAAAGCTAGCAGCCATTGAGGCCCGGCTGAAGCTCAAACAACTCCAGAAAAGTCGCGCGAAGCCAGGAACTCCAGGACCAGACCGACACGAGGATGATGCGCCTGTCAAACCCGCTGCAGCGATCAGCTCTTTACAACCCCACGCCCAGGCGACAAGGAACAGGAAAGAACATGATATAAGTGGTGATGCGCATCTTGATAACGTCCAAGTGCCACTGTCGCCCACGCGGCGTCCTGCTACGAATGATCCTGTGTCTCCACGGAGGTATTTGTTAGGCATTGATAAGGGTCTCAGAGGCAGGGATGTATCTCTGAGGCGCCCACCAAGCTCAAAGGGGACCGGCCAGTCAGCAAGTAGGCCTTCGACGCGAGATGGACTCGTATCGCACTCTGGCAATATCCTGCAGGCGATAACCGGAGGTGGCGAACGCCCTCGTCCCAAGAGCTTCAGTGAACGAGTCGCCGAGAGTCGATCCGCTGATGTATCCCGGAGAGAACGAGCGGCGCGAATGGAGCGGATCCAGGCGAACAGAAGCACGGCCTTCCAAATTGATACGACTGAGGTGGAGGCATTGAAGGCAGCTGCCGAGGCTAGGAAGGACGCCCCAAGGTCGCCGACAAAGAGTCGACAAACAGAGAGCTTCAGCAGAGAAGATGTCCTGCGATCATATAACAATTCCAAACCGTCACTGAAAAGGAGCCAGACCACCCCTAGCGTACGGCACAATGATGTTGAGGCCGAACCCAAGGAATCGAGGCCGCACTTCCATAGACGGAACCACAAATCCGAGTCAGAAGTGCCAGGAAACTCCCAGAGCAGTGCTACTGGTGATTCTCAGGGTGAAAAGGGTGGCGACTCGTCAAAGTTTGAGTCCTTCTCTTCTCTTCACTTGTCAAATCGCATCCTGCCTCATTCATTTTTGAGTCGAACTTTGGAGGACAAGAAAGTTCTTCGGATACCGGATCTCCTTCGTACAGTAAAGGCGCCGGACTTTGAATTGCCGGAGGATATCGACACAGACTTCGTCGTCTTTGGCATAGTCGCATCGAAGTCAGAGCCCAGACAAGTCAAGACAGGGAACAACGCTACCCCGAAAGAAGCTGATCCGTTTGACGATGGGAAGAACAACACCAATCAATATATGGTTATTACCCTTACAGACCTCAAATGGACCATCGACCTTTTCCTTTTCGAAACTGCCTTTCCACGCTACTACCGAATCTCAGAAGGGATCGTCATTGCCATTCTGAACCCTACGATCATGCCCCCTCCTAAGAACAAGCTAGACACCAACCGGTTCAGTCTTGCTGTATCTTCATCCGATGACAAGATCCTGGAAGTTGGCTACGCGCAAGACATCGGGTTCTGTAAGGCCGTCCGGAAGGATGGCAAAACATGCCACTCATGGGTAGATGCCCGGAAGACAGAATTTTGCGACTTCCATGTCGATTTGCAAGTCCGTCGCACCCAAGCAAGCCGAATGGGCGTGAACGGCGGCACGGGCATGTATGGACCAGGTGGTCGTGGAGGCTCTCGAACTGGCTTCTACGGCAACGGAGGGCAAAAAGGAGGGCAAAAAGGCCGGCCCCCGAACGGACTGAAGCAAGCCGGTGCCAAATTTGACTTCCAATCTCAGTCGTCCTACTACGTTGCACCGGCTCCGAAGTCCAGGGGCAGCGGTCCCTCTTTCCACCAGCTCCCAGGCGGTCAATCAGCCGCTAGGCTCATCGATGCAGACCACGACGACCCCTTCATCGCTGCAGGAATGATGGGTCGTGGGATGGAGAATCGTGAGGAACGCTTCCGCAAACGCCTTGCAGAGAAGCAGCGTGAACGCGACATCACTACGAAGCTCATTTCCCGTCCTGGAGGTGTTGGTGCAGAGTATCTGCGATCTCGAGATAGCGAGAACATACCCTCGGCCCGTCCCGACCCCAAAGAGAAGAATACCTCGGATGAGTTTTCTGCCCACAACCTAGGCCTATCAAGTTTCAGACGGGCAGACACAGTGAAACTGAGCCCGTTGAAACGTGCCCACGATGGCGACAGACCCCACAGCAGGAACAGTGTCAAGAAGACACGATTCATCACCTCCCATGGCATCAAGGAAGCCGGGAGGGACAGTCTTGGAGGAAAATCTGACATGGTGCAGACGAATTTTGATGATGATGACGACGATGATGAACTAGAAATCATCTAGACGAAAACAACCCCCTCCCCCTCCTTTTTCAGTCTCATGAATGGGGAAAAAATGAAATATATACCCGTGTTCTTTGGCAGAGTTGACATCCCTGACGATCTGGTGTCATTCCTTTCCCAGAATCGCCAGAGGACTGGCTCGTTGCCTAGAGAACCCAAAGAAAGAGACGGAAAATACCACCTACCCACACCACCCACCTACCTCCTTAAACTACTACACTACTTACCTACGTACCTGAAACCAGTCATATCCCTTTCCTTAACAGACAGAGGGTGATGAACCCCAGGTTTTCTTTCCTCTCCCTTCATCCCCCCATACTAATAACGAATGAATGATTTCTCCACGCATGAAAACACTTAATCAACCCCTTATGATCATGTCTCTCTTCCTTCCTGCCTCCCTTGTCGGGGATTGATTTGGTGTCTCTTGTATGATTGTATGAGTATCCCTTTTATTTTTTTTTTGTTTCCTTCTCTCCCTATATCCTGTTCCTGTCACTAGGTCTTTTGTGGCGGGACGATTAGGGGTTGGATGTATTAGTAGTAACCCTTTCTTCTTGAGAATGCGTTATACACTTTGGACCTTCCTCTAGGGGTTTAGTGAATGACTTTTCTTGGGTTCAGTGCCTGGGTCGTGTTACTTTGAGTTTGTATTCTGTATTTAGAGTATGGGTTTCTAGTAGTTACTAAAGAGGAAGCCAAGTCTGACGGGAATGTCTGCTGGATGATCGTAGATGATAGATAGATTGTATTATCGTGTAGAGGCCAAATGGATTAGATGCGTATAGTAAACGGCATCACCTGCGCTAGGTAGACCATTCTAAGTGGTTGGAAGGAAAGAAGGACATCGCAATTTCATATTCATTGGTATCTACGTGAGTGAGAGAAGTGAAGTTCTCGAGCTATCTAAGCGAACTCAGGCCGAGCGAATCAAGCCGGAGAGAAGAAGGGGGGTCCAAGCAGGCACGGGGAGGGAGTAGAGTAATGCGCCGATAACAAAAGCTTTGAGAAACAGAAGTGAAAGACAAAAACAAAAACAAAAGTGAAACTCCGTCCTATGTGCCAGCCCAGCCCAGCCAGTTTACCGTAAGCCATCCGTCCAGTTATCCCATCGATCCGCGCCTGTTGCCATTCCGACTGACCGAGTAATGTATGTTCAAGACAAAGACGCGATTAACCTGGTCTTTGCAGGTGGTATCAAACAAACGCAAACGGAGGACAGTCGGACACATTAAAAAACCTAGTAGAGTTGGACCCCGAAGTTCAAGGGCGCCTGCAAATATCGAACGAGAAAATAAGATAATAAAAAAAGTGGAGAACAAAGCGATTCATAAAGTTCGAGAGAGGAATCTTGATGGAGATATCAGGGAGAGAAAGACGAGTTTGCTCCGAGGGTTGGGTAGAGACACGCACTTGGGTGCTTGATACCCTTGTATGCGAGCTAAAGTTTTCATGATGATGACACGGTCGCCTTGTTGCCTCGAGTCCTTTTTGTGACTGGGCCGCCAGGACTACCAGCAGCTTCTGCATCTCGCTTCTTCGCCTTGGTTCCGGTCACAGCCGGGGTTTGCTTCTTTCGGAGCCAACCGTCGAAAGGACTAATGCGCTTCTTCTTGACCTCGGAGGCTGTGGGTGTGTCGCGATGTTCTGCATCTTCTGGTTTGCTTCGAGAGCGTAGAGAACGGATCGTAGCACCGGGAGACGCGGGTGTTTCAACTGTTGGTGGGGGAGGGGTAACTGGCCGCTGCTGCATCTCTACATCGATCGCAGGGTCGTCATGGTCTTCCGCTTCCGGTTCAGTATCAACATGAAGCATATGATCCTCAATATCGGTAGCTGCCTCCTCGTCGACATCGCTTAGCGAGCTGCTCTCCGGCGCTTGATCCTTCGCACTCGGGAAAAGTACGCGGGGTTTGATGGATGAGCGAGTAAGAGGTCGAACGCGGGTCGCGATAGATGAATCGATCAGGTCCGGTCGGGCTGCCAGCAAGCCCAAGTCATCGTCATCATCATCCTCGTTGTCGCTCGCGACATCATCGGTGAACTTGCGGAACATTTTCTTGCCTCGACTGTAAGATGGGTTAGGATTAAACGCACAGGAGAAAGGTAATGAAGAAAACTTACAAAACGTAAACCATGCCATCCTCGCGGTCGATCGACTCATCGATTTCCTTCTCGCGGCGACTTTCTCTGCGTCTTGACGTGCGGGCGGCTGGGTTCTTTGCCATCGTGGGCTTCTTGTAGAAGGGGTTCCCTTCGCTGTCGTCGACTTCTGGGATCCGATCACGAGAGTCGGTGTAAATCTGAATCTCAGATCCACCGTTTGTGTTATCTTCACTGAAACTATCCAGGGAGAAGCCAGTGTGTTTCTTGGTCTTCTTTCTGGAGCTTGAGGGGGCCGGAAAGAGAGTTCGAGCAGCGCCTCCAACGTCACCCACGGCCTTCTTCCGCGGCGTCTTGGCTGGAGTTGGTAGCATCCCTTCCGTCATGGTCAGTCGAAGCGATTGCGGGGGACGACGGTTGTAGGAGGGTTCAGCGCCGAAGGGGTCTGAGTCGTCAAGACTTGAGGGGCCCTCCAGTGAATGTGATCCAAACAGGCCCCCAGTCCGGGCCGACCTTTGCTTCCGGGGCGAGCCCTGAACTGATCCGGGAGGTGACAACGTCTCTGCTTCATGGGTTCTGTGCTGCTTGACAGCCTTCGAGCTCGGAAAACTGGGCGGAGGAGTGGTGCGGGACTCTCGGGAGACACGCTGGCTGGCTAGCCGGGCCGAATATCGCGTAGAATAGGGTTCGTATTCATCATATTTAGATCCAAGTCGCGGAGTGGGCGGGATTCTTATGGTCGAGGGAGGTGGTGGTGTGGTCGCCATTGTGAAGGATATGTCCAATTCGATTGATCGCCTTGCCTAGGTGACCGGAAACACACCGAAACCCCCAATTCCAATTGATAGCAAAAATCGACAGGTCGAGCGGATTGAAGTCCAAGAGGTTGACAGGTATAAGCGTTGTGGACGGTGGTGGGAGTCAGAGCGATGCCGGTTCCAAGGGAGACAAAGGGAGGAAAACGCGCGACGTGCCAAAAGCCGACCGTAGGGCGGGCGCGAATCCAAAGTGGTGCGTATCCAACGGAGCGCGGAGGGCGTCAATAGTGAAATAAGTGGTGGCAGAATAGAATGAAGAGAGTGGAAGTAGTGCGATAGTTGTCAATAACAACAGAGTAACGGGTAGTTGGGCAGTTAATGGGGGATGTGAGGGTGGCTGGGAGCCTGGGGAAGGGGAGGGAGAGAAGAATGAGGGAGTGTGATGATTGTTGGTCGGGCGCGAAGGGCGGGCGGAGCATCGCCGTGGGCGCCGGAATGCTCCCAGCCACACGCTTCTCCCGCCCTTCGTTCTCTTCACACTTTACACAGTACAGTATCTCCCCATCATTAAAATCGAGTGGCTGACGGCGCCCCACGACATCTCTGTCTAGCGGGCGATCGGTACCTGGCTGGCCCTCCATTGGCTGCTTATCCTCCCACCACACTGCTGCTGCTGCATGCTGCGACTCTAACCCGAGTTTCACCATCAAACAAACATCACATCACATCACATCACATCAACATTCATCGCTGCCACGACCCCTCCCTCCACCCACTCTTCTCCGCCGCCACCACCACCACCACTACACCACAACATAACTACACCACACCATGACACACCGCAGCGCCGCTGAGGAGATGAATAGACTCCAATACTCAGATGACGACTCAGACGATCTCTGGAATTCCCCCTCCAAACGCGGAAATAACAAGCCTCATCGGACCGTCAAAGAAGAGAGTCTGTCGCTGTCCCCAGAACCCGCGCCTGCCCACGATGGAGGCGACACCATGTTTGATCGCCAGGAAGCGCGCGAAGTTGCTTTGCGCAATGAACTGGACAGTGTCCGCAAAATCAACAATGTAATCGAGGGCCTACTTGGCAGTCTGGACTGCGCCAAGGGCAACATGGATGTACGTTCAAGCATTCCACTGCCGTAGTCCTACTTGAGTTTGCGATTGCTGATCCGCGATACTCGCTTAGACCGTCTCGCGAACCCTCGACTCGGCCTCCACGTTACTCAATACCTGGACTCGGATTCTCGCACAGACGGAACACAACCAGCGGTTGATCCTCAACCCCAACTGGGAAGGGGCCGTCCAAGATGCCGCCGACATGGAGAGCGAAGAACTCATGCGCCAACAGGCTGCTGAAAGACGCGAACGAGAACGCCAGTACCAAAGGGAGGCTGCGGCCCGGAAGGCCGAGGAAGAAGGACGGAAGAGAGCAGTGCCCACGAGCTCCCGGGGCACGCGTGGAACCACTCGGGGGAGGGTAGTGCGCAGCGGTGTAGGGAAAACCCCCAGTGTATCGTACTCGGGGGCGGGCTCCAGCGCTACAAGGACTACGGCATCGTCGACGGCCGGGAAGCCGTCCACGACCTCCACAACGCGTAGACCGGTCAGTGGAATCGCGAGAGGCTCGGGGATTGCGCGTGGCCGTGGCAGGCCGTAGAGGCCGTAGCAAGCCGGTGATGTTTTCATGTACAGTACGAACCAATCTGAGACGAACCCCAATGCTAGGTAGCCATGAGATGATACCCCCAAATGACACGAGGCTGAGGCCGGCACCCTTCACACCCTTTGCATAAACATCGTAAACATGGTAAACATGCTAGTTACTGCGGCGGGAGAATTGTCAACACGGAAACCCGCGGCGGGCGGGGTGGCTGCCTGAGGCGGCGAGCAACACCGCCAATCCGCGAGAGCGATAAAGCTGCAGCAGCAGAGGCGATAAGCGCGTCGTGCCCGTCGAGTCGATGTGGACGACGTTCTTCCCTCTCTCTCTCCAGTCTCCACCACTCATCCCCCCCTCCCATCATGAACTTTGCGCCCTACCAGGACGAGTCGCCCGAGGTGGAACGCGCCTTCTCGCCGTCGCTGGCCGATGCGCATCGCCCCAACCCCAAGCTCCCCAATGTCCACTCGCCGCGCGGGTCTCCCGTGCCAGGCCTCGCTTCCCCGGGGCTGCCATCCCCCAGCCAGTTTGCCGCCCCAGGCCACATCAACACCAGAGGACATGGGAACACGGGGTTTGGCAATGACGTGGAGAGCGGCCGCTGGAACCTAGGCGCCTTTGACACGAGTCTCCCCATCCGCATGGATGTTGAAGCTATGCTGGCATATTTGCTTCTGCCTCCTGCAGGTGGTGTCTTCCTCCTGTTGGTCGAACACAAGAGTGACTACGTCCGGTATGCTTGATCCCTGACCCTCAATGGCACTAGTCGAGTAGTCGCTCACTCTTGATTTTAGCTTCCACGCATGGCAGTCAAGCATGCTGTTCACCGTCATGTTTGTGAGTCTCACCGCACCTCCGATCCAGCCAGTCAGGTCTCAGTCAGATCTCTAACACCCTCCAGATAATCCACTTGATCTTCTCGTGGTCAAGCTTTTTGTCCTGGCTCCTGTTTATTGGGGACTTTGCGATGATCGGTTTTCTGAGCTTGCGGGCTTATCGCGATGGTGAGGACGTCACCGAGTACCTCTTGAAAATGCAAGCTGACAACGTCTCAGTCGACACACTTGAACACTTCGAAGTCCCCATTTTCGGCCGTCTTGCCAACTCTTTTGTTGACGACGAATGATCCCATCACCATCATCATCCTGGAACGGCGACATAGTTCAGGTCTCCGTGCCTAATCATGCCATTGATGCTTCCTAACAACCCTCGCCGGATAACCCTGGTAACGGACCGGTGAGCCTACCATTGTACAGTGTCAAATTGAACATAATACAGAATTTCATATGTGTGTATAATGAATATGGCTAGCGCGCACATAATGCTTTGCTGAGACACCCTACGCATGTCTCTTTGTCTGTCCACTATCTTTCACTTCAATTGCATTACCTCTTCATGGCCCTGTTTTAACTGTACAATGATATCCTTTGGAATGGCTTCTTGTTTCCTGCGATTGACTGTGAAGCCTTATCTGATCATCCGTTCTGTAGTGATGCTAACCCTAAGATTCACCGTGTCGTGTGAAATGGCAGTCGGCGAAGGCCAGCAATTTCCAGTCTATTCACCACCATGCTTATAATAATAAAAAGGCCACTCAAGACCCTATCAACAATGTCTAACTTCAGCTCGTTTTCTGGCTTTGATGATCTTGATAATTTTAGTCTATCTAACTCGAATGTCCCCGCCCTTGACCCTCTACAGAAGAGCCTTGTCTTGATGATTCAAGGTCCCACGCAAGCGTTTTGAAATAGCAATTGCGATTCCGGTTTTCCTCAGTCTAGCTATCTTGATAGTAGACAAATCCTACCGAACCAAGCCGCATGTCCTCTTTCGCACAACATCCACAACCCTCCCCGGCCGCTGCCACGATGTGTCAAGTCCAGCGCGTCTATAATACTTGCGGCCATATTAACGACCACGTTTTCCTAGAATGCCATATTGCAAAAGGAGCATCTGCCCTCCTGTGCAAGTGCGCCAACCCAAACGGAAGCTGCGAACCTTTCGAGCCTCATTTGCGTAAATTCACTCCGAGCAAGCTCTGGGAGAAGATCAAACTCTCCGGTTTTCATGCATCAACCCAGCCGTATTGCAAAAATAGCAAAATGCATGTGCTGCATAGCCCTAGAGACTTCAAGTGCATGGTAGAAGGTTGCGGCTGGACGAGTTGAGCGTCGTGAAGGGTATACGCTTCCGTTCTGGCATACTTCATGCATGGCTGACTCCCTGCAATAGATTCGACTTGATTAGGTGGTGGGTTTTACGCTGGTGGTCCAGGTCCTCTGTCCATCTCTCTATTTCTTATTACGGAGTTTATCATCATGGAGTTTATGCGGTGATTTGGAGATGCTGTTTCTCGCACTTGACATTCCTCGTGTACAATACGGCTTCCTGTCTGGCGTTTTAGACGGTCTCGGGTTGGCATTCTTTCTCAGGATCCTCGATCTCGTTTTCGCTTCTTCCGTCTACTTACGACGACTACTACTATGACCTACCACTGACAACAGACTTGTCCTCTAATTATTCCTCGTTAAGGGCATCTTATTTGATTTGCTCTAGTATGATATACCACCAGCTCTTGAACACCGACACCAACACCAACACTGACATTTCTCATTAACCATTCTGACCATCCATCCATACAGTCCAGTCCAATAATCCAACCCAGGCAAAAAAGGCCGTGTCGTAACCACGACTCTAAAAATAATGGAGTATATGCTCATGGAATCTCAACTACAGGTAAACAGGTAAGTAGTAGACAGGCAGAAAAAAAATAAACTGCGTACTGTGCCAACAATCCATCTGAACCTATGACAAAACGCCCCAAAAGATCAAATTCGAACAGAACACGCCGGGGAATCTCGTCAACAAACCCAAAAAAGGAAACGTCATTGAAAGGGTAAAGAGGGAGAAGGGGAGAAGAGGAAGAGAAAGGAAGAAAATCAAGGGAACGGAATATCGACTAGTTAACTTTACCCCATCGCTGTCTTACTGTTCAAACCGTCCCTCCGCTTCAGCACTTCGTTCTTGGCCCGTCTGAGACCTTCGCCTAGCTTCTTCGTCTTCTTCCAGTCTTGGCTCATCCGTTGCATTCGGACCATGGCTTTGACCATAGAAACGGCGGTCTTGAGCTTCGCCTTGGGGGTTCGGACCTTGTTGCGATCACGGGATTTGACTCCCATGTCGGAGATCATGCGGAGGTCGGCTTCGTTGCTGTAGAGAAAATGGTGTTAGTAAGACGCATCTCAATAGAGGAATGAATTTATAGGGAAAGAAAAGGGGGGGGGGGAAAGGTAACGAACCAAGCAACCCGAACACGCTCGCCAAGTTCCATCAAGCCCTTACTCCAAGCCAAGTCACGACGGAACTTCTCCTCCCGCTTTAGTCGTGCACGAAGCCAGATAATTTCCTTGCCGAGACCCAGAATTTCCTTGTCATGTTTTGTCTTGTTGCCGTCTGTCCTGGATCCCATCTTCTCCACGAGCTGGTCGTAGCGTTCTTGGAGCGTTTCAAGCTCCTTGAGAGCTGATTCGGCTCTCCGGGCACAGAACGAACGTTCATCCCGGATCCTGCGTCCTTGGACCTTCAGCTCGCTCAACCGAGCGTCTCGCTCTGATACCTTGAGAGCTAATGCCTCTGCCTCGAGGGTGGATGACTTGAGCAACTCGTGAAGGTCTCGTTGGTCTTCCTCCCTCATTGCTGCTCGTTCAAGGTCGCGATTCTTCGACTTCAGGTCTCTTAGCGTTCGGTGTGCATCGGACAATTGTTTCCTCAGACTCCGGAGCTCTTCATGGAGTTTATTGGATGGCGACGAGGAGGGTGACCGAGATTCGTATTTCCTCATCATCGCGTCGTGCAACTCTTTCTCGAGTTCAGAAACGCGTGCCTTGAAGGTGCGTACAGACGACTTCTGGTCTGCATCGCGCTGGAGCAGCGTCTTCTCACGCCTCCGCGCCTCATCTAGACTATGACGAAGCATCGACAGGTCTGCGTTGGAGGTTGAGTGTTCGTTCTCAATGTGTGGCTGCTGCTGAAGAAGAGTCTCAAGCTCCTGTATGCGTCTTTCGAAGCGCTGTATCTTGCTCTTCGACAACGCCAACTCCCGCTCTCTTCCACCAGAGGTCATGTGCAGCTTATCTTGAAGCTGGTCGATTTCAGCCGATAGACGATTCTCTTCCAGAGTAGCCCGCTCGATCTCAGTGCTAAGTTGCTTTTCGAGCGTCTCCTTCGCCTCCAACAAAGACGATTTGTCCTCCTTGAGCCGTCTGAGCTCACCTTCAAGGCGCAGAGTAGATTTGCGAAGCTCGATCTTCTCTTTATCAACTCGTGTCGTGTCGTCGGCTAGGTTCTGCACCTGATCAAGCTGAGCCTGGAGCTCATCGCGCTCGGTTTCGGTCTCTACAGCAGACGTCCGTATATCGTGCAACTCGACATGAGCATTGGCAAGCTGGTCACGAAGTCTTTGCTTTTCTGCAATAAGCTTCTGTAGTTGACCGTCTTGCTCGGAGGACCCTTTCTGCGTTCGGCCCTTGGTGTATTCCTGTTCTTCCTCCAAGCTTGATTGCAACACAACGACCTCATCTTCGAGGGCCTGTACCTTCTCTTTCAAGGCTGCTTCCGAGCGCCTGATGAGTCTCAGTTCTTCGCGGACGGCAAGGAGTTCATTGCGCTGTTCGTCGATAACTTCTCTCTTGGTAGTCAAGTCATCGTTCAACTCCTTGACTTGTCGGCTCAAAACAGCTTCCGAGTTGAAGTGTCGTGTCTTTTCGCTATCGATGACTTCCTGCAACTTCATCTCTTTTCCTGACAGGGTATGTTCGACTTGTTCAAGCTTCTCGATCGTCCTCTTGAAGCCAGCGGCCTGGTCCTCCGCTCGGTCTTTCTGGAGTTGTAAAGCGCGCCTGGTGCTCTCCCACCTGTCTTGCTCAAGAGCGTACTGGCCCTCCTTATCTTCAATCTCGTGGTGAAGAGATTCAATCTCATCCTGCAATCTCTCAACTTCCTCCTTGAAGTGGGTACGAACGGTATCAACACCATCCAGTGCACGGTGTTTCTCTTCGTCGATAGTCCGTTGTAAATCGGTGATTTTGGACTGCGCCCTGGCCAGCTCATGTTGCAGGCCTCCTGATTCGTCTGTCAAGGCATGGTGTCGCGTTTGCAGAAGCTCTTTCTCATCTGCCTTGCGTTGGACCTCATCGAGCGCTTCTTGTAACTGGGCTGATGTCTTGTCGTATTCCTGTTGAGCCAGTTCCAGTTGTCCTCTTGTGTGAGCAACGTCGTCTTGGAGTCTTCGTTCCCTATCCTCCATCTTCTTCCGAGCTTCTTGATATTGACTCTCCAGTCGCGTTTCGTCCCGAGATCTTGCCTCAAGTTCATTCTTCAAGGTGTTATTCTCTTGTTGGATTTCACGAAGCTCCTCCTCGAGCTTGCTGGCCTTCTCTTCCAGCTGACGAGTCAGTCCACTTGTACTGATCGACTTGTTTGCCATTTCGTCATGCAGCTCTTGAAGGTCTTTCTGGGCCTGATCCTTCTCCCTAGCAGCCTGACTCTCAGCATCTCTCGCCTCCCTTGCGTCTGATTTGGCCTGATCAAGCGATTCTTGAAGTTCTTCCATCTGCTCCTTCGCGCGTTGCAGTTCTGATTCCAGCTCAGTGAGTGCATCGCGTTCTTTGCCGTCCTGGTCCTTCAGCTCCTCCAGCTCCTCATCGCGTTCTTCGATAGTCCGATCCCTGTCCCTCACAGATGCCTCGAGGTCTTCGATTTCGTCGCGAAGCTTGTCAACTTCCTGGGATTGTCTGTCCTTCGCATCTCGCAGTTCCTCCTGGAGCTCTCTCACTTGATTGTCTCTTGCCTCCATTTCCTCGCGCATTATTTCCATTTCGCGCTGTATCGTATCATCCATCTGCTTTGACCGTTTTTTGTCGCGGAGTTCCTGGAATTGTATGCGATAGGATTCGAGGTCGCGTTCGGCCTGCTGGAGGCTCTTCTTGTAGCGTGAGATATCGCGTTGCATCGTTAATTTCGAGACTTTCAGTTCGGTGTTTTCTCTTAGCGCTGCTTGATTGTAGGAGGGTCCGGCCTTTTCGAGTTGCTCCTGCAAGAAATGAATCTTCAATTTAAGGCCAAAATTATCCTTGTCCAATTGATCGATCATCTACTACTGTCAGCAACCGTATAGTGTTTTTAAGGCACACCACAAATGGAGCATTACCTTTTCTTGTTCCTTCAGTGTCATCATATTGTTGCCATCATTAAGGACACCGCCGTCTCTGGATAAACCGGGAAGCGGCGTGCTCTGCACACTACTACTCGCAACTTGCGGAACAGGGGTCGGCTGATCATCCGTCATCTCCTCCTCGTCAATGCCCGTCATCTCCATAGCAGGCAAGCCAGGCGTGTTGGCAGTACTCAGATAGCTCCTTCCCATATATCCCGGCGTCTTCGGACCTCGCGCCGCGGACATGTTCTTCAGGTAGTTGTTCTTGGTGGCACTTTTCATGAGAGGCGTGAACTCGCCCTTGGGAAGCGCTGCGGTAGGAAGCTGGTGCCGACTGTTTAACGCCCGGGACGATTTCGGACCAGAGGCGGCACGCGGCGTGTTGATCTTGAAACTCGCAGAACTGCGTCTTCGGCCCTCACCAAAGCCCTTGAGAACATCATCATCCTTGGACGGTGTATGAAACGAGTTTTCCACCGAGTCGAGCGCCGTCAGGTTGGGTCGTCCCACGCTGCGATAGCCGTTGGTCAGGTAAGTCGCGTTTCCGTCGATTTCGGTGCGCGGCGTATCGATATACGGATACGCCATGGTTGCGTGGTCGACGCGAATAAAAACGCGTCGTTTTTTCAGTGGGAGCGACTGTTAGGAAGGTGCGAGTGCCAGTCAACGGGTGACCATCGCCGACCACCTCAACAATTGGGGGGAAACGCGGCGGAGGGAACTACCGGCAATGGATGCGATGCGATACGGTGCTTGCATCGACGTGTTTTGGGCGGTGAGGCCCCAAGCCCTCATTCTTGTTGACATCTTGCCCAGTCCGGCCTAGCGCCCGGTCACGGGGTTCGGGCCAAGCCATCCGCCGCGTCTCGTCTGGTATGAAGTCATGCCGTAATTTAATCGCATACTTCCTTTGGAGTTTTCCGGTCGGCGAGGAATCTCCGCGCATCTCAACTCCCACCCATCCTCTGCAGCTGCGGATATATCTACCATGGCGCCGATGTCGCAGGAGGATCTCGAATGGTTCAAGTCCACCTTTCACCCGATCCCCAAGCCCGAGATCCCCGACGATTGCATCGACTACTCGCTCTACTATATCCCTTCTAGCCCCGCCCCCGCCGTTGTCGATGAAGTCGCAGAAACCCGCGCGCGACTGGTGGAGGTGCAACGCACTTCTGCGGAATTGGTGAAAGATTTGTTGAAGGACTACATATGGCAACGTGAGAGTTTTCGGCTGGAAATTACGAAAGATGATGGTGCGCGGAGCTCTCGCTCATTTGCCGGTTGTTCCTTGGGCTAATGGGTACGTAGGAGTGACCTCGTTGCATGGACGCACGAACTTTGGAGATTCAATCGAGGATGAATGGGTGGTTGTGTACTTGCTGCGCGAGTTGAGCAAGAAGCATAAGGACATCTGGGTGAAGGCTGTGGATGGCGATGGTCAGTTTCTTCTTGTGGAGGCCGCCGCCACACTACCGGCGTGGTTGGAACCTGAGGTCGCCGATAACAGGGTCAGTCATCCGTTTGCTCATGTTCTTTTACATCTCCTCTCATTTTGTACTGATATTTCTTTAGGTATGGATAAACCAGGGCCAACTTGTCATCATCAAGCCGAAGAACGAAAAGAAAGGGAGGATGGCGGAACAAATATCACTGGCGGATGCGAAGAATATTATAGCAAAGGAGCCTGAGCGCCTCATGCGCTCTACTATGGTTCAAGAGGAAGCCTTTTATCGCTTGCGCAACTACCCCAAGCAGATTAGCGAAAATCTCCACTCCGCTCTGGTGACCATCCCGCGCAAGGTCGCCTTTTTGCTGCATCAGAAACCCGCATACATCTCAGCCGCTGTAGAAGCCTTCTATCTACGAGACCCTATTGCCCTACGACCCCTGCGATCCAAGGATATCGACAGCTTCATTTTCAAGCCCGAGGACTTTGTCACCGTTAGCGTCCGTTTCACTCGGGTCGGATATGCGCAACTGAAGAGTCAAGATTTCCCCGTCCCAAACGCGTGGACCGATAAGTTGCCCTCCACGGATGCCCGGGCGGTGTATGACCGGGCAGAGATTGGCATGAAGGTTTCTTGCGGGTTTGAGATGCTTCTTACGGATCCTCAGAACCAAGACAAGCAAACTGTGAGAGAGATGAAGCTTGTTCTTGAAGATTTGGACACCGGGGATGAGCAACTACCGACGGATAAGGACATTGGAACATGGGATAAACGTGAGGATGACGAAAAGTGGCTGGATATCAGTTTCGAGGATCTGGATCGAGAACTGAAAGGAAAGGGCAAAGCAAAAGATGGTGAAGCCCCAGCTGATGGATCCTTTGGGGATGCAAATGCCCAAGAAAATCTGCAGCGCATCGTGGCTCAATTCGAGAAGTTTCTCAACGATGATTCGGCTGGCTTTGAAGGAGCGGAATTCATTGACGACTATGATTCTGACTCTGATGATGGTGAGGATGAGGATGAAGATGAGGTAGATAGCGACGGTGAGGACAAAGAGGCATCATTTGACGAAGAGGAATTCTCCAGAATGATGAAAGAGATGATGGGAATGCCGTCGGGAATGCCGTCAAAGTCCGGCCTTCAGGGACCACCTCTACCCTCGGCATCGCGTAACCGAGTGGAGGAACTGGACAGTGAATCCGAGGACGACTTGGAGCAGATTCAGGAACTGTCAAGGAGGATGGAAGCGGAACTAAAGGGCACAGGTGTTCTCGATTTAAATCGTAAGGGTAAGAATGCCGGTGACAAGCAGGCCCTGGCTGAGGAGAAGTCGGGTGAAGGTGAAAATGAGGACATACTGGACCTTGAAGACGAGGATATCGACATCAACTTTGCGAAGAATTTGCTTGAAAGCCTCCAGGGCCAGGCTGGTGCCGCGGGCCCAGCGGGAAGCATGCTTTCGATGATGAACCTGCCCATTCCAAAAGACGATCGTCACCGCTGATACTTCAGCTGCGCCATGATATCAATGAAGAAAAAAAGTTGACATTGACAAGCGGTAGGACTGATTCACATAGAAGAGCGAACTTATAATCTCGCTCAGTCTACAGGGAGCCACAGGTATGACCTGCTCCCATCTTGAGACAGGGTAGATGCAATCCGTCCACAAGCGTCTTGGCTGGTACCCCTTTAAGGGTCAAGCGCGCTTTAGAAGTGGGCGACTCAAGTCACTATTATGCGATGGTTATGGGTACCGCCCGCCGATACATCAGCACCAGTGCAAATGAAAGCTGTGTTGAGAAAGGAAAATTGAAGCGACATGGTCCCTTCTTCTCGAGGAATAGTTACGCACTGTCTCATGTCCAGCAGTCGTTTCCGCTTACCAATAGTGGAAGGCGTGGATACAGGGAAACATGAAGTGTGACTTCCTGTTTTCCTGTTTAGCTCCAGTGGCAAATATGAAGTATACAAATGAAAGATCCCTGTCTACAAATACCTGAATACCTGCACTGAAATATATCAAACACGGGATGTGGTCATGAATGGTCACCGTATCCAACAAAAATGAGGGAGTTTTGTTTCCAGAGGATCAAAGTAAAAGAATAAATCCCTAGAAAACAAAGTGACTCTTCCACACGAGTAACCCTCCATGGCTCTCTGTGTTGTACAGCAGGCAGCGCAGTCAATGAATGGATGGCTGTTTGCTTCCGTCAGGATGAAATAAGGTTACGGATAATCCCGAAGTCAGGGGTCACGGGACGGGCGATAAGCGGGCATTATCACGTGGGGGATCTTATCGGGTGTCTACGCCGGTGGCTGTCGCCCTCGCCGTCCCCTCGTCTTCCCCTCGCCTTCCTCCCTCTTTCCCCTCCTTGCCCCTCTTTCGCCTCCATTGACCTTACTTCCCGGGCGGATCCCAGTCAGGAGTCTCTACGCTGCTGGTTTCTGCGGTTACTCTTTAGACCAAAGCATTTCAAACCCGCTCTGGACCTGCTTCAAGTAGCCTTCTCGTGCGGATTTCGCCCGGTTAAGTCGGCAGCCGTGTTGTCTGTCCATCTGGTTCGGCGGAAACACTCGGCCGCATCAGCCAACCATAACTTCTTACAACGCGAAATTCCAATAATTACATGGGGCCTCCCAAATAGCCGATAGACATCGTATCCCAAACCCATCATCCACGGCAGTCAGAGTCGTCCAGGCATCCATAACCGAGAGAATGGCCACTCCAGCACTATGCTACTACTGCTTCGAGAGCCTCGCCGCCTCCTATAAAGATAAAGAGCCTATCAGCCTCGCAGCCTTGGAGGAGCTTTGGGAGCGCCACGAGCAGTACAAAAAATTAGCCGCTCTGAACAACGAAACCGACCCTCTAGACGACGACGACGACGACGACGACGAAGGGCCGCCGCCTCGCAAAACAAAGGTCCCCGTCGTCAGCCGACTCCAGTCCGACTCCAGCTCATCCACGACCCCCTCTCTCACATCCACCAACTCATCCCAGTCCATGCGATCCACCCCCACCACCGTCACAACCCCCAGCTCGTCATCAACCCGGTCCAACCATCCCCCCCGCGAAGAGAAATACCCCCTCTTCGTAACATGGAACACCTTCACCAAGCACGGCCACAAGTCCCTTCGCGGATGTATCGGCACCTTCGAGGCCAAGGAACTCGCTCATGGTCTTAAATCCTATGCTCTCACTTCGTACGTACCCTCCCCCACCCAACCCCACCAGTCAACAAACACAAGCCCATGAAAGCCTCCCTCCCACCATTCAAACCCCCCCCCCCTTCCCCAGAGCCACGGCTCATGCACGCTAACCACCACCACCACCCAGCGCATTCGACGACTCGCGATTCTCGCCAATCCCAGAATCCCTTCTCTCATCTTTATCCTGCTCGTTGACTCTTCTCGGGTCGTTCGAGCCCTGCACCAACCCGATGGACTGGGTTCTGGGTGTGCACGGACTCCGCATCTCCTTCATCCACTGCGGGAGACGCTACGGAGCGACGTACCTCCCCGACGTGGCGGTCGAGCAAGGTTGGACCAAAGAAGAGACGGTGACGAGCCTGATGCACAAGGCCGGGTGGAATGGGCCGTCGGAGAGCGTAGCGCGCCGGTTACTGCGGGGCAGTAGCAGCAGCAACAGCGCCAGCCACGGTGCGAGTGGTGGTGCATCGAAGCCGTGGGACCAGGTGTCGGATTTCAGGACCGTCAGGTACCAGGGTCTGAAGGCTAGTAGTAGTTACGAGGAATGGCAGGATTGGAGACAGTGGGTTCTTTCATTGGAGGATGGAAGTGATGAGCTGCTGCTGTGATGTCCTCCGGCTGTGGTCAACGGGATGGGACGGGACGGGACGGGTCTGATAGACAAGTTGGATGAGCTTACGATGCGATGTCCTCTAATACGGACTGGACACGCTGTTTAATGATGTGATGGTGTCTATGAGACAGGCAAGGCGTTAATTAGCTATTACGAATTTTCGGGGATATTTTACTTATGACATACCTAGGTAAGTAGGTACCCACCTAGGAAGGTATGAACAGAAATAATGACAAATATGATGTGCTTTCCATCCAATTCATCCACAACAGGTACCTATCTGAGACACATCCGGAATATTTATAGAGATAAAAACACCCCATATGAAATGGTACATTGCATTACATTACATACCTAGGAAAATATATGCAAGTTCACACATGTATATACATAGGGGCCCGAAGGGCTGTGTAGAGAGGGTGGTAGTATATTCAATAATATTCAATAATAGTATATTACTATTATTCACTATTATTACCAGTAATTACTTATTCTTATTTACTCTTACTGTATAATCAGTTATATATAATAATAATCAGTTATTTATATATTATAGAAAGATTATTCACTATTATTCTCAGATAAATTTTATTCTAAACTAATAAATCTTATTTAAACCGGATAATTATTCTATTATAAAGTTATATATTATTAGTTATACTTATTAAATTCTATTAATAGAATAAGTAATTCTTTATTTAATATTTTATATACTAATAATATCTATTACTTATAATTAGAAAAGATACTATAAGATTAAATAATATATATAAATTATAAATATTTCTAATCTACTGATTCTATTATTTATATAATAATATATTCTTATAATTAAGAATCTTAAAAGTTATATAAAATTATATTAAGAATAATAAAGAACTGAATTATAATAATTATATAAAATTAATATTCTATAAACAGTATACTAAATCCAGTTTATTATTATTAATTAATAGTTATCTAAAATTATTATATATATTTACTATAAATATCTATTTAATCTTATTCTATAGTTCTAATAATAATTAATTTTCTAAAAAATAATAGTAAAAAAATATTATTATCTAATCTGAATTATTAAATTCTTAAGACTGTACTAAAAAAATAAGAAAATTTATAACTAAAAATAATACTTTATACTACAGCTAAGATATATTAATAAAAATCTATATTTAATAAAGTTTCTAGCAGTAATTATTTATAAATAACTATAAATTAGAAGATAGTTAGTATAATATTAAATATTAATATAGAAGACTATTATAAAAGACTTTTATAATAATTTTATAAAATAACTAGAGATTTATCAGGAATAGAACTTAATATAATAATAATAAAATAAGTAAGACTTATTATACTGAACAGGTATTAAGATAAAATATTTTTTTAATAAACAGAAGATAGCTGATAGTATATTCAGTATATCCTACTTAGAAAAATAATAATAATAAAATTTAATAAAATATATTATTAAGATTTATATATTAATATTAAATTTATTTATAAAAATATATTTCTGGATAATATATAAACAGAATTTATATAATTTCTGGATTATTTAAAGTAAAATTAGATAACTATTCTACTAGAAACCAGTAAGATCTAGATATATAAAATAGTAAAACTAATTTAACCAGAAAAGATAAGCTATAAGCTGAGAGCCTGAGACAGTAAGATATAATTAATCTATTTCTTAAATACTTTTATAAGAAGTATCAGTAACTGATTATATATATTAAAATAAAATTTTATCTATACTTCAGCTCGCCTGCTAGAATATTATAATTTATAAGTAGATTATATTTAATAATAAATATATAAAAATAAAAGCTAGTATAAATAACAGATACTCTAAGATACTTTCCCAGTTGACAAATGTCTTGAATTGATTGGTTTCAAAGATCCACGCATATAGATCACCCATTGTGGCTTCCTTGAGACTTTGAATCTCTTTAACAGTGGTTTTCGGGTCAACACGACGGATAGCCTGCAGTCGCTGCTGGAAATTCTTGGACGCATTTTCTGTCTCGATATCCATCCTCAAGTCCCTGATTTGACGTTCTAAACTTTCTTGGCCATTCTTCAAATGCTCATCGTTGTAGAGGGAAATATTCGTCTTCAGAGCCTCTTCTGCGTCTTCAATACTTTTCAAATCACCACTCCAGTGGTCTAGGTCTATAAAACCACGGACTAATACCAACGATTGATGTTTTTTTGAAGTAGAAGCAGACACTTCGTATCTGATAGTAGAGTAGGGACTGATAGAGACTGGTAATGCTTCCTGCGATGTCGTCACGGATTCCCTTTAGCGAGTCACTGTGTTTAATTTTTATTTTCTCGTCTCGTAGAAGATGATCTGTGTATTTGGAATACCATTCCATCTTGGAAACAACGGAGGCAACCCCATTGTAGAGATCGGCTCCTACTTCGACTGGCTTGAGGAGTATCTGACTATTGTTAGGCTGTGTAAGGGTCTTTCTGTGAAATACTGACATCCAAGGTTGAGGAAATCACTGCCCAGGGCAATGTGGTTTGCGGAATATTCTTCAGAGGAATATCAAGGATCTCTCCCACTTGCTTCATAATTCTGATTGTATTCCCAGAGGCATCGATGACTTTCTTGTATTTGTCGGTTTTTTCTAATCTCCGGGAAACAATCTCCCTCGTTTCGTTTTCTCCGAAGGTAGCTGAGGACGGCTTTGTAAAGAATTTGACCAATATCTCCTCGTATCTCTTCACGTACTCTCCCTTTTCCTTGTTCGTCTTGAGGTTGTTGTATGCATTGTTCCAAAGGGTTTCGTGAATAGATGCTGCCAATTCAGCATCCGGCTCATGTTGATTAGGCTGCTGCCCAAGGCTGACGTCAAGCTCAATCTGAGGTTCTTGAGCGGAAGTCATAGTGTTAGGCTTGTGATGAGGAGTCTTATCAATATCATGACTCTGAGATTTTGCACATATCTCATCATATCCATCAACAGAAGTAGGAATGTTGCAATTGTGATCATCAGTTTCAAGGATATTGTCTCGAGTATCCGCGGATTTGTCGTCGTAGGACGGCGTGTTGGGACTATTTTTGATTTTTTTTCTCATTATCTGACTGTTTTTTGTTTTCTTTGACATTTTGATCCTTCTTCGACCAGCCAAACAGCGTTGCCAGACAACCCTATTCTGAATATTTAGAGAAAGTGGCGGTCAGCCTGATACATCCGGCAATCATCAAGTTTAGTGGTACTCTTCTCTAGGGAAAGTGTGCATGCTAGTATAAAGGTTTGAGAATGGGAAGAGCCTGTGCAAGATTATGTTACGGACCCCTGCTAATTGACTTTCACCGACAGCAACATCAGGAAGAGAGGCAATTATTATTCAAAGTCATTTAGGAAATCCTTAATCTCACATAAACAGTTACTTATTCTGTACAAACATATTCACCTGTAAATGTGTTCAAGCCAAGCTTGGACCATTTTGGAAAGTCTCCAATCTCATTCGTTATCGCTGTCATTCTCCACCGGCACACCCTCCGCCAACTCAAATTGGATAGCCACATCTAACATGAGTGCCTTTCTGTCACTACCAATGACCGGCATCCAGTTGCACTCTTCTGTGGAAAAATCATGCGGATAATGCATCATCTTGAGCATCTTGCCAGTGTGGATGTCTTCGAAGTTGAAGGACATCAGACGCTCCTTGTGATGCTCTTGCAACCTCACAAAAGGTCCTCCCACAATGCTCATGCGATTATCAAGTCTGTACTTGCGGAGGCAGCAGCAACGAATCACTGTCGACACAGTCAAGCAGGCCTTCCACGTTTCGTAGTCTACAAAATCCAGAATCCGGTCATATATTTCCGGCGGCAGAACGCCTGTCGATCTCGACGCCGCGCGGCGGTTCGCGGCGGCATCGAAGAAGTTGACGAGCGCGGCGAGCCCGGGGAACTGGGTCTGTAGTCTTCTTATTGTTCCTGTGCAGTTTGAATTCATAATGCGCTCACCATGGTGATGCTTGAACTTCATCCCAGGTTTCAGCTCCGGTCGGTTGCGCGGATGTGTACTCACACAATATTCTGCGCGCAGAGGCGAGAGACGGATGGTGCCGCTGACTTTAACGAACGGTTCCATTTCATCATCGGAAGAGACTTCAGCAAAAACCACGTTAAACAGGGATAGGATGACTATCTGAAAGTGCGTACGTCCCTGCTCGGTGCCCCAGCGAACAGCTTTGGTGATAGCCTCACCGTCAGTTACCAGTGTAAGACTGACAAGCACTTCTTCGAGCCAGTATATTGTCTCCGTAGGCGACGCTCCTGGAGGCTCACCCGGTCGGTGGGCCAGGGAGCCAAACTCCAGCAACGGAGCTCTATCGCCAGCCCACTCTTCGCCAAGCCATCCAGGCGACTTGCCTATGTGTTTCAACTTGCAGTCCCACCCCACGCAGCTTCGAGGGTTACACAGCCGAGCGGGAAAAGAATGGAATTTTGCCTGGCCAGAGGCAATTGAGACAAGAGCAAAAGCCAACTCGCGAAATGGAAACGAGTCTGGGCTCCACTCCCTTCCAAACCTAAGGATCTCGTCCTTATATTCAATAAGGGTACTGGCCAGAATAAATGCAAGAAATGCCTTTCCCGCTCCTGCGATTTTTGTCTTCGGGGCTACTTGGCGATAGTCATATCCGATCTCCCGTTTACGCTCTGGCACCTCCAAAGCCAGCGAGCCGATATGGTCTTCCGAGCAAATTTCAAGGGAGACC
Source organism: Aspergillus ellipticus CBS 707.79 (assembly GCA_003184645.1). NCBI lineage: Eukaryota > Fungi > Ascomycota > Eurotiomycetes > Eurotiales > Aspergillaceae > Aspergillus > Aspergillus ellipticus. The sequence continues at coordinate 68,284 of KZ825977.1, forward strand.
GTGGGCTTGTATAGGTAAATACTGTCTGCTATGGCACGAAGCCATAGCTTGTTCTCCCGCGGGATGTTTCCTAGCTTCCAGTGTATGCTGTGGTTCATTGTCAGAGCTTCATGATCGAGATTAATTATGTAAAGGTACTCGACATAATTTCCCAGCCTCGGGAGCTCTGACGGAAGCATCACTAACTCGCGGAACTGCGAATAGTCGGGTTGAATACCGTCGCGGATCTCGTAGACATGTGTTTCAAGGGCCCTTTCTTTGGCAGCATACTCGGCGCGCATGGACTGGAGCCATTCTCGGAGTTGTTAGCTTACTGTAACGCACGGAAGTTTTCTTGCAACGTACTCTGGTATTCCTCGGGGTCTGTGGGGATGTTCGCGATAATTTCAGCACCGAGGCCCTCGAAGTAGCTGTCAAATTGATGATAACGAATGTAATAACGCTTATTGAAGCGCACTATCTCAAGGCCTCGAGTTCCCATTGCGCCTGGCTGCAGGATTTGATGCTGCTTGAAGGTTTAACTGAAAGAAAGTTTCATAGCAGGAGGAACGCGTGTGGTTGGTAGATAGCTTGCTCAAGACTGGCAGTCGTTCGCCCAGTCCAGCTGTCACGATCCCTAACGTACAGTTGATGGGGTTCGAAATCACAGCAAGTGCGAATCGTGTCAACTAGCCTGAGTGCAAGTTCCAACCGTTCGAAGCCCGGGGAGGGGGTAGTCTCATCCTCCGAGAGTGCTCGGTCCTCTTGTTATTCAATACACTGCCAAGGCCAATGTTTGTCTGCAGTAATCTTTCGAGTTGAACTGCCACTTCCCCTGGAGGCAGGTGTTCACGTTGCTGCTGACAACCTGTCTATGACGTTTATCGCACTGGTTTCTAATGGTTTCAAGCCTGAAAACAGGTTATGTGGACCACTGGGGAGGATCAAGGTGTCGAGTGTAATGAATGGGTGGTGGGGTTGGGGGGAAGCTCTCGACGTGTCCGAGGAACTTCGCCGGTGTCACCTGATACTGCTGCCCATTCACCGGCCTAACCAGTTAATATTCACTTCTATCCTATGTTCCTTGTGACGATATGTCGTACGGCCGCAACAAGAGTCCGGAACACATAGCCCTCTGCCCATGATCCTAACGCTGGATTCATGACTGGCCGCACCGCCCTCTTCCCCCCCCCCCGCCCCAGAGGACAGACCGGAGGTGTTAGTATACCTGAACTCAAGCTACAGAAGTTCGCGATATTACTATATATTATAAGCTTTTATATTTTATATCTACACCTGCTAAGCTAGCCTGAATATATTTACTTACTTTTTTTTTTCTCTCTACTAATAAAGAACTGGGGGTTTAGGGGGCGGCTAGCCCCCCAGTGTAATTATAGATTTACCAACTGGAGAAATACTCTATTCGAGGATAATAATCTAGAGCTTCGCTCTGCATGCCTTAGGCGGCCCCTGGCGCCTCATCACCTCGTAATAGTATTAACTGGTATAATTACTGTATTATTTTATATAAGAACTATCTAGCTCTCTGCTATTCTAAATGAACAAAGTATTTCTTCTATTAAGGAGCTATTCAGAGCATAGAAAATGCAGCTATATACGGAATTTTAATATAAATAAACATCATGAAAGCTTCTGGCTACTATCTGACAAACTAAGTTCAGGAATATGCTTGGTTAGCAAAAAAACCCCCCAGACCGATTGAATGTCATGATGACTGCCTTCATGTGTTCCCTTGTCCATTCCTATTCTCTGTCGCTTTGGTCTGACATACCGTGAAATCAATCCAGCTGATGTTCTCGCTGTCATTTCCTCCCTCTCTTCTTGTTCTTCTTTTTCTCTCATCCTTCTCCGTCCTCAACCTATCATACCCATCGAATCCTTTCCCTTTCCCATTTATCCCAAAACCTAGGTGCCACGACCAAATCTCCAAAATGGAATCCCCCACCACCACCAACACCACCACCACCATCCCCCGTCCCAGCCAAAGAGATGGAAATACCCAGGAGCAGGAAACCACCACTCCCAAACCCGACGCCCAGACCCCCCCACCAAGCACATCCTCCTACACCATCAAAATCCCCATCCTCAGACCGACCCTAACTCTCACAATCACCTGGCCCGAACCCAACAAATGGCCCAAAGCCGCATTCAAACAAACCCTCCTAGATGCCTACAATCTCATAGACCCGGAACACGAACGCTGGATATGGTGTCCCCTTCTCGGATGGCAGAGCATTTACACCATGCGACCTTTGCACTTATTCCCAGACTACCACGGCCAGGACGCGATGGACGCGATCCTCGGCAAGGCGGATCCACCGGAGCTCTTCTCACCGCAGAACGGGCTTATGCTCTCAGTGGTAATCGAGGCGTATATTGAAGGCGGGCAGTTTGTTATTGTGCCTGACGTGCCTGAGAACTCGTCTTCACTATACTCTAGGGTAGCGGAGCTAGTTGCATGGATCCGGAGAAATGAGCAGCCAAGGGAATATAAGCTCCGCGTCATCGATCCCGAATTCGATCATCGTGACAAACCGGTCTTTCGGGAGAAGCCGCCGACGTGGAATGATCTCGACGGACGACGGTTGGAGTTTCGGAATGGGTTCCGGCCGGATATTCGGGACGTGTATTGGCATTTCTGTATGCAGATGGTGGTGAGACGGGCGTGGAGGCAGAATGATAAGGTGGATGATGTGTTGAGGGACGGGGCGGGACGGTTGTTTTGGGATCTTCCCGGACGGTATTTGCCGGGGAATATGCTTGCGGTGTTGGTGGGTGAGCTGGGGGTCGGATATGAGGGGCTTTTGGATGGCGCGGGGCGGAAATCCGGGGATGATGATGATGATGCGTTGCTGGAGGCTGCTGCTAGGCAGGTTCGAGGGCGGCATAAGATGCGGCTGCGGAAGATGGGGTATGATTTCGAAGCGAGATATGAGAATGACTTGTATGAGCAGAGGCAGTGTGCCGGGGTGGGATGCAAGAAATGGCGTTTTGAAGTCGATGAGGATGAGGATGAGGAGCCTGGCAGTGATCATGATAGTGAACGGATGGACCCGGATGACTCGTACTAAGGGGGTAGTTTATTTGGATTTGGATGCCCTGTTTCTTGTTCTTATGGGTCTTGTTTACAAACACAAATAAATTGATTTTGCTCTGGGAAAACGATACTCAGTACCCGTAGGTCCGAGTCATTCTATGATCAAGGTTGAGAAATGGATTCCCGTTTCTCACAGATCAGTTGCATAGTACAGATATTTGTATTGAAAACGCAGCACAAGATAGCATATTTTCATAAATACTAAGACCCCCTTATGAAAGGATCCATATACACCTCAGACTAATAATTCGTTATATACAACAGCCTAAAAATATCCGACCATTGACGACTCCTAAACACACTCACTCAGGCCTCCCCGCCAACCTTCTTCAACGACCGATACCTCGGCTCCCACATCTGCACACGAATCCACTTTTCCAGATTTTCCTCATCCGGAATACCTTCCTCCTGCGCCAGTCCCTCCTCCACAGCTGCCTGAATAACCGCCTTGGCAACATTCACACTCAACTCCCGCACATCCTCCACATCCGCAAGCAGCGGCTTCGTGGGGTCCTGACGAGCCGGAGCCTGCGCGGCCAAAGCCTTCGACGCAGCGACAATCATCTTCTTCGATAGCAGCCGAGTCCGAGACAGAACTGCTCCGAGACCGATACCGGGGAAGGCGGTGGAGTTGTTGCATTCCGCTTATATGACAATCAGTGATATTCCACCGGCGTGGAAGGCTGTACTCACCAATTTCCTTTGTCACGCCGTTATACTCAACCGGGGGAAACGGACTGCCAGTGGCGATTAGGGCACGTCCTTCCGTCCATTTGTTTATATCCTGGGGTTGGGCTTCATGCAGGCGGGTTGGATTGCTCAGGGGAAACACGATGGGCTGTTCGACGTGCTTGGCCATCTCCTTGATGATTTCCTCAGTGAACGCACTGGGCGTTGTCGAGGTGCCGATCAGGGCGTGGGGTTTCACTTTCTTTACTACGGAGAGCAGGTCGCACTCGCAGTCCCATTCGTTGTCTTCTCGCGCGAAGGGGGCTTGGGATGTAGTCAATTTCCCGCCCTGCGATTTGAGCAGAATGCCGTGCTTATCGATGCACCTATCTTCATTAGTTTCTTGGTATCTGAATTGGTTGGTTCACATACCAGATCTGCTTCATCGCATCCTCTTTCGACTTCCCAGCTTCAGTGGCTATCGCATCGCTAATCTGGTCCGCAATACCCGTGCCAGCGGACCCGGACCCAAAGCAGACGACGCGGACATCCTCCAGCTTGACGTCGCTCACATGAAGACCAGTGAGTAGGGCAGCCAGCGTGACGCACCCTGTTCCTTGGATGTCGTCGTTGAAACACGGAATCTCAGTGCAGTATTTTTCGAGGATACGCTTCGCATTCTGTAGCCCGAAATCCTCACTGAGATGGTCAGCATATATCCTAGAATCAGCAGAGAAGAAACCCACAAGTGAATATACGCCTTCGGGAACCTCTTTCTCGCAGCCCGCACAAAGTGCTCCACGAAATCATCGTACTCTTTCCCTCGCACCCGCGGCTGTTTCAGCCCGAGGTAGAGGTCGTCGTTGAGCAATTCCTCATTCTGCCATTGTCAGCATTTTCCCTTAACCCATGATCAAACCAAGAAACTTGCATCCGTCCCACAATCCAAAACAACAGGAAGCTGTCTCGACGGGTGAATCCCGCCACAGATAGTGGTAATCGCCAACTTGGCCGACGAGATCAGAATCGCACCGACGCCCTGATCTCCAATGCCCAGAATCTACAAAACAGCCCGCATTAGCACCACCCCCCAGCCCAACCTAGTCCCCAAATCCATAACTTATCTCCCAAAATGGGAAAAGAAAAAAACATACCTGCTCCCCATCACTAACAACAATATAATCAATCTCATCTCTCGTCTCCAAATTCTCAAACACGCCATCGATAGCATCCCGATCGCCAATATTCAAAAAACAGCCCTCGGGCTTGCGAAACAGCCGCGAATAATTCCGTATCGCTTCCGCCTCTGTCGGCGTATATATCACCCCGAACATTTCTTTCAGGTGCGATTGGATCAACTATCCCTCAGCATGAGCATTAGCACACATACCCAGAACCATAACTAGTATCCGCATCTCAATTCAAGTTTATGGGTAGGATAGAATATCAATGTGGGGTGGTAGTGTCGTCCCCAGCCAAGTAACACACACCTTATAATACAAAACCTCATTCTGCGCCTTCATACTCGCCATAAAGGTATTCTTGGCGAGATCGTCCGCGCGACTGCAATACTGCTCGTACGCGCGGTCGACCTGCTCCTCGAGGGTCTGGACGCGGGGCGGCAGCAGGCCCTGGAGCTTGAAGGCGTGGCGTTCATGGGAGGGGAAGGCGGAGCCTTTGTTGAAGTGGGCGCTGTGGAGGAGGGAGGGGCCCTGGGTTTGTTGGTTTAGTATACGGACGGAGATGGAGGGGTTCGGAAGGGGGGGGGGTACCGTACCTCGTAGGGACATTCTAGCGGGCTGGATGTTGCGCGCGGGAGATGGGAGAATTTGGTGGACATTTTTCTTGTTCCTGTTCTTATTTCTGCTGCTGTTCGGGTTTGTGTTCTGGGGATGGAAATTGATGGGTTGGAGATGGAGAGGGGAATTGGGGATAGAGGGGTGAGAAAGGTGAAGGGACGGCGGGAGGGGAGGCGCATCTGTCTGTTATGCTGTGCACTGAGGTGATGTGAGGTGAGGTGGGGTGAGGTGAGGTGGGGTGATGTATAACAGTACTCGGCAGTAAGCACTAAACAGTCCCTGGACTATCGGCACCTAGGTACCCAAGGGAGGTATTTATCTAGGCAATCGCTCCCTATCACAAGCTTGACGAGACGGTGACGCTGTGGAAAGATGGCGATGGTCCGATTCTCTCCGGGGTTGTTGCTGCTCGGAGAGACTCCGTTCGGGCGATGATTGTCACGAAAGCCGGGCTGCTTATCTATCTACACCAGTAAGTGGTGGCTGTGAGATGTAACGTGAGGGAATCTTGCTATTGGTTGCGCTGCGTGCGTGATGGAAAGCTTGGTTTGGATAAGCATTCAAGCTGTCTGCGGGTGGAAGTGTAGGGAGGGAGAGATGGATGGATAAAGAGGGACAGGAAGAGGGTGCCGGCTGCTGCTCGCCACCAGGCACGCACGCATCATCCATCATCCATCATCCATCATCCATCATCCATCATCCATCGCCCACCAAGCTTTCGGGACCCACAGTGAGATCAGTCCAGCCCTATCTCTTTATCTCTCTCGCAGTACTGTGACTCTGGTTGCAGTCTGCAGGGACCTGAACATGCCGTCCACTGTTAATATGTTCCATTATTAAAGATAGCCAGATCCCTATGAACTATAAAACATTTGTTATTGAAGACTTAGGACATATGTACTCCCATCTCCATACCGATCCTATCCCGAACTGACCAGCCCGAGCTACGTATCAGACCGACCATCCACCGGCTTCCCGGGTTGCCATCCCGATGCTGCATGCGACTCGGGGAGAAACGGTGGCCTAGGGCCCTGACGCGACCCGATCGGGTCCATGCGTGCAGTCGGAGGTTTGTCTGCTGCAGTGGTTGCGGGTGTGGATCATCGTGCAGGTTTCGACCCGTTGGACCCACCATATGGCTACGTCATTGCCATGGACTTGACTGCCTCGATGCTATCTACTGCGGAGTGTATAACAATGAAATCCCGCGATACACAGCAAGGGCAAGGCCTGAACGAATATCCAAATGTATTCGATGTGGTGCAGTACGGCTAATGCAAGGAATATACTTATTACCACCACGTGGGTGTCGAATGCGAAAATCCATCGATAAATCCACCAGAAAGGCTGCGCCAACCGACCGATCGCGCAGATGGTAACTGTAAAAACTAAGGGTCATGTCGTCGTAAAGGACCATCGCAGCCATCTATGGTCCGCCCAGCATCCGGAGTCGCTCCCGCAGCGCATCCACCTCCCGGTCCTCCTCCACATCACTCCTCTTCTCTTTCAGCGACACGGACCGGTACTCTCCATCGCCGCCCGGTGCGCCCACCGTCACCCACACGAACTTGCTTCCACTGCCACTAGACACCCGCTCCTGGGAGCCCTCCCAGAATAGCTCCTGCGCGCCGGCTCGGGGCCTTCCACCGAGCCGCCCTTGCTTGATCCATCCTTTCATGACCTCCTTGATGAAGCTGATCTTTTGTAGGAACGAGTTGGCGTCCAGAATGTCGCGGGTCCGCTCGTCCATCGAGCTGCTTCCGCTGCCGTAGCAAATACCAAGGAAGGTTGACACTTCGTCCGAAGCCACGGCTCGGGTGTCGAACCCGGACGGGTGCATCCGGCCTTTGGTGCTGAGATACCGCGCTGCCGAAGGCGACAGGTGGTAGAAGTCAATCCACGGAGACGAGCTTCGCGTGCGACCCGGAGATAAGACGAGTTTGGTGTGGTCGGGGAAGTTGAACTATGAAGCATTAGCATCCGTCATACTTGCCCTCGGATCTTGACTCACCTGGAATGCGCCATCCCCAAATCCCCAGACACCAACATTGCCCAACCGCTGGTAGAACTTGATGAACTGGCCTGCACTGCTGGATACCAACTCGTCTTCGAGGACAGCATCGTCACCGTGTCTCCCCAGAGAGCCGATCATGTACTTGCCAAACTGGTCGACCAGCTTGACCCGCTTAATCTTCTCCGCATCCGAACGAGCACAATCCAGACCGGAGTTGGTGCGGATCTTGATCCCAGGCCCAGACGACCCGCTCGAGGAGCTCTTCACTTCAAAGACGGACGGCGAGATCAACGCTCGCCGGATTCCACCGTGGCTTTCGGCAAAGTCACCACCACAGCTCTCATACAGCTCCACTGGCTTGCCGTTGCGCGGAATGAGCTGCTCAGCCTCCGAGTAGATATAGGCGACCTCCCGCTTGTCCTGGCTCCGGGCTTTGCGCCGGATGTGTTTCTCACCATCTCGTACCACAACGCCGCTGGCTGGCTGGCCGTTCTCGGCTTTGAAAACGCACCCCACGCTGCCATCATCCAAAACATAGCCAATCCCATACCGGTTCGTATAGTCAACCCACTTGATGACATACGCATGAGGAGGTCTTCTCAGGCCCGCCCGTCTTCGTGCAGCCGAGTGAGGCACCATGTTGGATAGCATATGTCGCAGATCGGCATTCACATCCTCAAGAGATGTCCGGGGCAAATTTTCACAGGGATCCTCCACGTGGAACAGGGGATGGATCCCCAGTGTCGAACGGGGCTTGCTTCCAGACGAAGCAGTCTTGCTGCCAGTGCGACTCACGGGTTGCGAAAGTGCGTCTGAACGCGCCGAACGGGTATCTGTCAAGTCCTCCTTCGGCACCCTCGGCTCCTCCCTTTGCCTGAGGCCATCTCTGGCTTCTGGCTTAGGCACTGACCGTACAGAGGGCTGACGTGGCCGGACGGGTAGATTGTCCAGCGCTGCCGATGCGGACCGCTCTTTTACAGGCGGACGCACAACAGGCAGAGGCACAGGGTCGACTTCCTCTCCAGCAGATTCCAGTCTCCGAGACTGCGAGCGTGTTTGCGAGCGTGTTTTTCCAATGGCCAACATCGCGGGGGCGGTGGTTGACTTGACCACCTTAGGCGCAATGTTCCGGTCGAGATCGCGCAGGGAGCCCGAGTAGGACGCCGCTACACCACGCCGAGGGCGCATGGGTCGCTCTCCAAGTCCACCGGAAGGCGCAGGATTGGCCTCCGAATCAGCTCCATCAGATGGCGTCCGGGCTGGGGCTACGGGGTCACATATCGCGGCAATCTTCCTGACAGATCCCCTACCGGTAATCGCCTGCTGCCGCAGGGTTGCGGCATGGCTCTGAGATTCCTTCCGTCGCTGCTGGGCTGCGGCCAACGCCGCCTGGGTGCGCGAGAGAGAGGCCACATTACTCCGACCAGAGGCGCTGCTCTTCCTCGACAGCACACTATCTTCAAACGATGAACCATCTCTACGGGTGAGCAGGAGGGAATCGGGGTCGCTCCAGTCTCCCAGCGGCTCGTGAGGATATCTGTATACAATGTCCTCCGGAAGCGGTATGACCGGTTGGAATCCCTTTTCCTCCTCCGCCAGGCATTCGACATACGCGGACTTGGCGCAATTCTTTCCAGCAGCCTTCCGGGCCGTGCCGTCGGGTTTTCTGCCCACGCCGCAGAGGGTGTAGAATGCGGCTCGGCAGATGAGATACCGCTGTGTCGGATCATCCACGTGTTCTATATACCCAGACAACTTCTCGTCATACTCCAAGCTATGGCCAAACATCATGCGATCCCCACGAGGTTCCTCTGGTCGGATCCAAATGGGCCGGCTGAGAGAACACGCCGGGTCCAACCGTTTCGGAATACATCCATCGTACATCCGGAAGAACGCGTGCTCGACAATGTCGTCCGGATCAGGACGCTCCTCCTCCGCAAGGTTGAGGCACGAGCTGACCAGCGACTTGGCCTCTTCGGGGATGTGGTTGGCGCATTCAGAGCCTTTCGGCCAGACATACGTAAGGTTTCGCACTTTCTTGTAGATCTCCTCTTGCGTCTTCGATTGGAACGGGGGATAGCCAGTGAGCATGGCGAAGCTGCGAAAGTTAGTCATGACCTTGACGCAACGGAGGTCGTCTTACCAGATAACTCCCAGCGACCAAATGTCGACCTTCTGCGTATGCCCCCCTTTACTTTTGTCCAGCACCTCTGGGGCGATATAGTTCGGCGTTCCACACAATGTTCTTCTCCGTTTTTCGTCCTTCTCTGATACGATCATCGCTGCGAGTCCAAAGTCGCCCACTTTGATATCCATGTTGTGGTCAAGGAACAAGTTCCCCATCTTCAGATCACGATGCGCCACATTGCGCTTGTGTAGGTACTTGATCGCGCCGGAAAGCTGGATCATGAACCGTCGAACCTCCGGCAAACTAAGACACTTCCTCTTTCTGACCATATCCATGACAGACCCGTTCGGACACAACTCTAAGATCACGTATATGCTGCTGTCGAAAGCGAAGGCCCGGTGAAATCCGACGATGTGGGGATGACGCATCTTCGAGTGGATTTGAAGTTCCGTGCGAAACTACAACAAAGTCAGCATCTCCACCTTCCCTTAACCCCTGACAGGTGTGACAAAATACCTTCTCCTGCATTTTTTTCTGTGCCATCTCCGATCGTACCACCTTCATGGCGAACACACGCCCCGTCCGTAGTAGTGTCCCCTCGTAGCAGATAGCGAACCCTCCCTTTCCCAGAAATGCGCCCGTCGAGTATTGTTCTCCATCCTCCTCCGGCTCCAGGACCAGTGACGGTGGTGGGGGCGCATGATTTTTCGATGAGGAGGCTTTCTGGGCGGCGGCAGCGGCGTTCTTGTCCAACACTTTGCGCTCCATGCTCTTGGGTTTAATGACCTGGTTTGTCGATCGGGGAGATAGTGCCTCCATTTTGTACTTCCACCTTTCTCTATGCCTTAATATAGTTGGGTATCAATGCTTGTGGCAGGCGACGTCGAGGCGGAAGCGCAACGGATATCAACCGCGGCGATGTAGAAGGACAGTACAGGGCACAGGGGGCATAAGGGATCGACTCGTGCCGATGGTCCTGCGGACGGTCAGTACTGAAACACAATGGAATTATGCGATGTGTATCCGGAACGGCCGCCCCGTCTGCTAGGTTAGCTGCACGAGGATGGCACCCGGCAACGGAAAGGGATGGGAGAAAATTCGGATCAGGGGCGACGTACTGAAAACAACAAAAGCTCAAACAATTGACGCTCAAAAACAATGCCATGCATCCAACGCCGCACCGAGCAGAGACCGCAACCGATGGGAAGTGGGGGAGAGGATGGGGAGGTAGGGGTCGATAGAGCGCCGCAGGAGAAAGCAACTACTCGACGGCCGGCCAAACGAACTGCCCAATGCGGCAATCGATAAACATTGATCCGAATGCCGGAACAACGAACATTGCTGACTCACCCTGCCCGTCGGGGCTGCTTGTGCACCGACGCTAACCCTTCCGGGGCTGGTGCGTCTCCGGATGACGCTGGCCGGCAAGACTCGGTGCCTGACAATCCAGTCCGCAACCTCATGAATCACCTGCCGCCGGCCACATGCATAGCCTTCTTCTCTCCGCTCGTTCATAGACTCCCCATGGATTTAAGTCGCTGATCGCCCCCCTCCATTCCTTTCCCTATTTCATATATAAATTTCCTTCTCCGTCTCGCCCATCATGTCCCTCACCCTCAAACTCTCCTCCCTCGCCATCCGCACCCTCTCCAAGCCGATCGCCGTACGTCGAACCCACCCTTGCAGGCCTGTCTGACAGCACATGCTGACCTCCGAAGAACCAAATCAAGGCCCAGGCTCGCGAACATGAACGCTTCCGGCGGGTCTGCGTCGCCATGGCGCAGGGACTGCACCAGGTCGACATGCGTCTCCGGCTAGGCAGTATTCGCGACACCGCCGCCTCGCAACGACGGGCGGCGGCCGACGCAGCAGTTCGAAAACTCAAACCCGCATCCCCGACCGCGAAGACCGAGGCAGAGGCCAAGGCGGAAGAGGCCGCGATAGCGAAAGCCAAGGAGGCGGCGGAGGAAGCCGCGAAACCGGCTCCGAAACCCCACATTCGACCTTTGTCCGAGTCCAAAGCCATCGAGTCGGGAGCTACATTTATCAGTGAGACATTCTTGTTTCTGGTGGCCGGTGGGTTGATTGTGTTTGAGTCGTGGAGGTCGCGGAGGAAGGAAACAACGCGCAGGGAGGATGTGGAGGCTCGGTTGGCCGAGCTGGAGCAGTCGGAGCGGGCTGCGCGTGAGGCCCTGTTGGCGTTGGAGAAGGAGCTGCTCCAGCAGAAGGCCAAGCACGGGGGGTTACCGAAGTCGTCACCCCGAATCCTGCCCCGCGCGGTGTGGGATGTTGAGCCTCATGAGGTGAAGGCGCCGGAGGAGCCGGGCCTGCTGACGTGGATCGCCTCATATCTGCCCTTCGGTGAGAGTGCGGAGCAACAGGTAGAGACCGTGATCAAACAGAGTCACAGTACGGCGAAGCCACCGGTCGAGACGCAACCGTCAGCACCAGCACCAGCATCGAAACCTGAACCTGAACATAAAGCGCCGGTGTCGAAGGCTTGATGAACACATGGGATTGAGTACTGTACATATCGTTATAGACCTCACGGGCGATATATGGTGTAATACTTGGCTGTTGTTTTGGATACCCTGATTAGTTACGGAGTGCACGAGGGGACGGCGAGGCATAGCGGGCGCCTACATAGACTAATTCACTCCTCTCTTTTATTCTTCCTCACTTCCATCCCGGCGTACACTTTCGAATCATAGTCATACTCTCACAATGGAACCCCACGCGACACCTCTTCGAGGCACTTACTGTTCGTCCCTCCGCGGATGTTCTGTCTGGAAAGTCATTGGTCCAATTCTGACAGCATCCAAGGGCATTGAGGGTTACGTCACAAGCCCATTGACATTGAATCCCTCTGACTGCCGACAGAAGATAGACTGCGGGGACACGACTTCAGTTTCCCCATAGGGAGTGGTGCAGAAACACTACGCATTCTCCTTTTGACCCCATCGTCCGTCCAGCCAGACGCTGTGCAGAGCACAACACCCCGACTGCAGCAATTCTCCGTTTCCACAACGACTGGCGGGAAGAGGGCCGTTGCGATTCTGCTGTCCGAGGCGCCGTTCAGCAGCGCGAGTGGGCGCTACAACCTGGACGGACTGCTGGCGTTGCAAGTCTTGTATGAGGGTCAGATCTTTCCAAAAAAAAAAACATTATACACTGATGTGTTTGAGTACTATCAGGATGGTCGAATCTCTCCCCACCATGCTACCCATCATCCCCGTTGCGGATGCGGCATGTTTCCTCACCTCCGTTCAAGAATATATATCCGGCCTGGAGACGATCGAACTACAACCACTCATTAATATTGAGAGTCCTACTACAGCAATTGCAACGCTCGACTCCACTCCTAATCCCAGCATGTCAGACGGACAGTACACGGATATATTCAGCCGCTATATGGCTCTCTGAGGCGGTCTGCACGCTGACGTGGGATGTTCTGGAAGCGACTGTGTACAGAGTACAGCGATCAGATCCCGTCCTTTGTCATGCCAACGAGGTTCTCTGGGAGTACAACTAGGTATAGCGCCGTCTCTCGTCATCGCAGGGTATGTCACGTGGGTGGTTGCCCAACGGTGCTGTCGACGAGAACCGAATACGTCGAGGGGGTTAGGTAGGAACGGCCAAAAATATATCAGCCGGTGGAGACTGCTGGATTTCCCCTGGCGGGAGTGGGCTGCCGTAGGGATCACCAATGAACCTAAATCCTTGCTACGGAAGGCCATGGAACATTGACAGACTGTAAGGTGTAAAGTGTAAAGTACCAAGTACCAAGTACCAAGTACCATGGCGGTGGTGAGGCAGCAGAAATCCTGCAGCCGGGGTGACGTAGTGAGGGGGAATCCTTCGGTGTCTTACTCTTGACGGTGTTTACAACGGTGGCTGGCGCCTCAGGCAGCAGCGGACGAGCCACGCCGGGGGCTCCTTCGGATCCGCGGGCCCAGCAACCATCTGGGCTGGTGGGCTCTGGTGGGCAGTGGGCAGTGGGCAGTGGGCAGCGGGCTAGCGCCAGGGACCAGGGGCGACTGCGCTGGGGAGGGATGTGCCCGAGCAGGAGCAGGAGTAGGAGGCTGCTGGGCCGGGCCTGGGGCTGGAGGGAGAGAGTCTCCAGAGGCCCAGACGACGAGAAAGTCTCCGCGAAGCAGACTTACGTACCTGGAGGCGAGGTACCGGGGACGGGCATCGGGTAGCGGCGAGGGATTGCGCGTATTCGAGGCAGGGCAGCAAGTGTGGCGCAGGCTCCATCGGCCCGCCCGCCGAATAACAGCGCGCTCTTAGTCTCCAGGCCATCCGTCGCCAGTCCTCCACAGTCAGTCACCACAGGCACCCTTCGTCATTCTCCCTCCCTCACCCTCACCCTCTCCCCTCCTCCCTCTCTCCTGCTTC